>BLSH010056688.1:4472-22722 GCA_018402905.1 Glandirana rugosa | reverse complement strand
AATTTGGGACAATGCAGACATTTTGACAGCGGTTATCCTCCTCAGCTAACAGATTGACAGAGACAACCAGCGGGAGAGAAGGGAGGAGAAATGAGATAACATGGAAGGGTAATAAGACAGACAGAATCAGCATGTCAGGCTTTAGTAGACTTCAACAAAATGGAGGCCGTCTGCACACAGACACTGACTCCCTGTTGCATAAATGTAATGAGATGGGTAAAAGATGGCTTCAGCTCCTATTCTCCACCTGTAGAGAACTCCTCAGATGCTTCTCATCCTTTTTAGGGCTTCATCGTAGAGGCAATTCTTTACAGGTGGAGAACAGGAGCTGAAGCAATCTTTTACCCATCTCATTACATTTATGCAACAGGGAGTCAGTGTCTGTGTGCAGACGGCCTCCATTTTGTTGAAGTCTACTAAAGCCTGACATGCTGATTCTGTCTGTCTTACACCAGTCTTTTCACACGCTGATCTGACTGATACAAGTTTGGAGAGGCATTCAAGCGGTACTATTTTTATGGTTTTGAACATGGAAGGGTAATAACCTTTAAAAGGGTCTTCCGTTGTGTTTAGTAACTTTATCTCTAGATACTGGAGGCTTCTAGATGCTCAAGGGAATTGGAATGATTTCATTCATGCAAGTGTGAAATAATAGAAGGCGACAAAGAGACATTAAGGGGTTTTTGAGGGTTAACCATGAGGCTTGCTGTGTGGGCAAAACTCTCCAGCATGTGCAGGCGGTTAAGCATAGAAGGAAGAGGTGAAGTCACAAAGAGGAGTGCATCATCTGCAATTAAAGCAGCGTTTATGGTGCTGTTCTCCCAGTTCCATACCCTGGATGATTGGGTCTGAGCAGATCAGCTTGGCTTGAAGGCAAAAAGGAGGGGGTATAAGGAGGGTGGATAAGGAGTATCTCTGCCTAGTTCCTCTACAGGTAGGGAACATGTCTAATCTATGTTCAGTGTATTTTAGATAGGCTTTCATTTCATGGTACAGGGTGGAAACCCATTGAAGAATATGGTGTCCAAAACCCCAATGGCATGACACATAGTGGAGATATTATGGGTACAAAACTCTGCTCCAGCTTCCCAAAAGCCTGAGTTAAGAATACATCTGGCTTATTGGCCTTTGATTAATATATACTGTATGTCGCAATCTACACACTGATTTCTCAGCGAATTCAGTTAGAATAAGATCAAGCCCAATTTGGGCTTTATCTAAGCGTAATTTATTTTCTGTTGTGGAGTCAGTTTGGAAAGATGTGAAACAGCTTCAGAATTCAACATCTAGTTTATGATGTAAAAGGTGATGTTCTTTAAGTTGAGATGCCATCTGAATGCAGGCTTTGCGTATGACCAGTTTGTGAGCTTCACACAGCGTAACCAGAAAAACGTCAGGGGTTGCATTAAGAGTGAGATATTCTTTAATCGCTATTTGTATGTCCACTTTATGTTCTGGGTGAGCTAAAAGAGTCATTAATACACCATTAACGAGGATGTGGTTGAGATAACTGCACTATAGTCTGACCTTAGCACTGGTCATAAGGAGGATGAGACCAATGCTGGTGAGAAATCTTTGTGCAGGTGGAAGTAAAAAGTATATTGACAGAGTGTTGGTGGAGGAGCGCCTGTGGGGTGAGTTTAGAGGAGCGAGAGATGGAGGTAAAAGGAAATTTATCTAGGTATGGGTAGAGAACCTGATTGGAATTTCCACAGATTATCAAGGTGCCACGTTTGTGAGAGGCAATGACCTGTAGAAAATTGGAAAAAAAGGAGGGGGATTGGTGTTCAGTATATAATAAGAAACGAATGCCTCTGAGTCTTATAGCTGACCTCCAAGTATTAAATAACGACCTCCCAGGTCCTTAACCTCAATTACAAGTACAAAGGGAGTTCTACAATGGAAAGCAATTAGGACACCACTTTGTTTGGTGTGGGCATATGCCAGGTATACTTGAGGGTAGCTTGAGCTGAAAGATTTAGGTGTAGGGTGAGTCATAAAATGGGTTTCCTTGTGGCAAACTATATTGGCCTTAGAGCAGCAAGTGTTTTGAAAGCCATAACTCGTTTGTTGAGTGTAGCTTGGGTAAAAGATTTAGGTGTTAGAGTGAGTTGCGAAATGTTTAACTGACAATTGCGTTGCATTTATGTAGTTTTGCTATTACTCAGGTTTGCTGTAGAAATTCTTCACTGTCTGTTTTTGTAACTTTTTGCCCTCTCTCTTTCCCATCTCTTAAAGAGCCCTTGTCGTAATAATCAGTTTTTGAATAAATCTTTTATACGCATGCTTAAAAAAAAAAAAAAGACAATTGCGTGGTCATGCAATGCTGTACACAAATTAAATTTATATAATTTTTTTCCCACAAACAGAATGTGTGCCTAACAGTGCTTAGTGTGTTTACTGTGAAGTGCTTTTACTAAGGTATATGCCGTTTTTTTTTTTCGTAATTTTTTTTCTTTACAAGAGAGAGCTCTGCATTGTTTACATTGACAGAGCTCTGTCCTGTCTTCTTTCTAGCTGATCAGCGTCTGCCGACAGTCATCCATTGGCCAGCACCCGCTGATTAGTTTGTGCTGTGACTGATCACAGCACAGCCAGCCCTACTCGATAGTGCTGGATCACGTTTTAAGTAGTTGATCCGGCACAGGAGAGTTGCTCTGCCACCATACTCATATGTATGGCAGTTGACAAGCAGTTAAACCTTTAGTCCTCATGCACACAGGAAAAAACAAACTGCAAAGCCACTACAAATGATAGGAAAAAGCAGCTGTAAAAATGTGCTTTTAGTAGCTTTCCGCATTGGCATTAATGCGCGTTTAGCCACGTTAGCTTTTAGCAGCGTTTCTCTGCCTCTATTCAAAATTAATGCTTCCCTATCAGAGCTCATGATGATCCGACTTGTGGTGCGACTTGGGCTCTGAGTATCTTGAAGGGGAACCCCTCACCAAAAGGAAAAAAAAATGGTGTGGGGTTCTCCCCCAAGACCATACCAGACCCTTATCCGAGCATGTAGCCCGGCAGGTCAGGAAAGGGGGGATGAGCAAGCACCCCCCCCTCCTGGACCATACCATGCCACATGCCCTCAACACGGAGGGGTGGGTGCTTTGGGGCAGGGGGTACCTGCGCCCCCACACCCCAAACCCCATATTGATGGGGACAAGGGCCTCTTCCCCACAACCCTGGGGGGTGGTTGGGGGGGTCTGTGGGTAGGGGGCTTATCGGAATCTGAAAGCCTCCTTTAAGCAGGGTGCCCCCAGATCCTGCCCCCCCCCCACCCTATGCGAATGAGCAAGGGGTACATTGTACTCCTACTCATTTACCCAAAAAGGTGTCAAAAATAAATAAAAACACTACAAAAGATTTTAACATAGTCCTTTATTAAAGCTGCTCCAACGTGTCTTCTCCCTCTAGTCTTCTCACCTCTCCGGCGATGTCTTCTCCCCTCTCCGGCTCCTCTCCCTCCTCTGCTGTATTCTCCCCTCTCTGGCTCTTCTCCCTCGTCCGCCGATGTCTTCTCCTTTCTCCAGTTCTTCTCCCTCCTCTGGTGATGTCTTCTCCCCTCTCCGGTTCAACTATCACTGCTGTATTCTTCCTCTGGTTCTTCTGCTGCCTTTGGTTCTTCGTCCTCTGATGTCTTTTCCCGATGCTAGCTCCCACTGTTGTGTTAGGTCCGGTGTGTGCCATTACTTATATAGCCATGGGGCGTGGCCATCCAGTGATGTTATCCGGAGACCCCATCCCATTGTGACATCACCGCCTGGGGCCAGCACATTAGGTGGCACCATGATGTAATTGCAATATAGTTATCATATAGTTAAGTGCCAAAAAATAAGAGCCTGTGACCCCTGGGAGGAGGATGGGGAAGTGGTAGAGGGCTAGAGGGGATAGGAAGCGAGAGGTAGGCAAGTGTGGTGAAAAAAGCATGGATTAAAGCAAACCATAAAAAGAACAATTAACATAATTGAGGCCCAAAGTGCTGGATCTCAGTGTCAATAGGTCAGGTCGCTACTTGGGAGCCACTAAATGGGCTAGTCAGGGAGGGAGTTAAAGTGGGATCACAGCGGCAAGCCCACTGGAAAAAGTAGGCATAGCCCTTGTCGTAATAATCAGTTTTTGAATAAATATTTTATACGCATGCTTAAAAAAAAAAAAGACAATTGCATGGTCATGCAATGCTGTACACAAATTAAATTTATATAATTTTTTTCCCACAAATAGAATGTGTGCCTAACAGTGCTTAGTGTGTTTACTGTGAAGTGCTTTTACTAAGGTATATGCCGGTTTTTATTCCCTGCTTTGCAGGGAAACAAAAACCGTCACTTTTTTTTCTTTACAAGAGAGAGCTCTGCATTGTTTACATTGACAGAGCTCTGTCCTGTCTTCTTTCTCGCTGATCAGTGTCTGCCGACAGTCATCCATTGGCCAGCACCCGCTGACCAGTTTGTGCTGTGACTGATCACAGCACAGCCAGCCCTACTCGGTAGTGCTGGATCACGTTTTAGGTAGTTGATCCGGGACAGGAGAGTTGCTCTGCCACCATACTCATATGTATGGCGGTTGACAAGCGGTTAAACCTTTAGTCCTCATGCACACAGGAAAAAACAAACTGCAAAGCCACTACAAACGACAGGAAAAAGCAGCTGTAAAAATGTGCTTTTAGTAGCTTTCTGCATTGGCATTAATGCGTGTTTAGCCACGTTAGCTTTTAGCAGCGTTTCTCTGCCTCTATTCAAAATCAATGCTTCCCTATGAGAGCTCATGATGATCTGACTTGTGGTGCGACTTGTGCTCAGAAACAGAAAGTATATAACCTCTCAGGCTGTTAAAAAGTTGTATATAGCACCCGCATTAGGCAAAACTAGAAGCTACTTGAAATATAGTGCAACAGGGTGGAATGGCAATTTTTGGACAGGTCCAGTAAGGAGAGTTCACAACTCTAGGGAGAAATTGGAATCATAAATGAACATCAAGGTGATGATGCTATTGAGGCCTAGGTGTATCAGGAAACCTGAAATGCTAAGGTGTGAAGTTGAGAGAGCATGGGTATGGTGTAATTGGGGGCTTGGGCTGCCTCCTAGAGATGTGAAGTCCTCTGTAGAGCATCATAATTAAGCCTTGTATACACTATTCTTTTTTTTTGTCCAACACAGCAGACTGAACTCCTGGGGGCTTGGGAGCTCGAGAGGAGCTCGCTATACTAACAATGCATTGTTAGCACAGTGATCTCCCCACTGAGCTATTATGTTCTGACACGGGAACTGCCCCATCCGCCAGAAAAGCCAGCCAGCCATTGGCTGCCAGCACTGATCAGATGCTGATCGGCTGCTGGTTTTCCAGCATGCCCGTTCAACAGATGCCGGTTGTTTGGCCAGCTTCTTTTGGACAGGCTGATGTACACACGGGCCGCATATCGGCAGATATTTGGCTCATGTGTACAATGCTTTTGGTGATCAATAAGGCTATCAGGACTCTATATTTGCATAGGGGGGTTAGGAGAGGAACAGAAAAGTGAGGTTTCTATGGTAATCAGGGAAAAATAGATATGGTATGAAGGTGCAGTTCCATAATGAGGTGTCATCCAGGTCAAAAAGCTCAGATCATCAGTCCATAGGGGTTGGTGCTGGAAGGGATGGAGACATATATCATCCACACTTCTGGTGACCTCTCTTGGGTAGAGTTCAGAGGAGACATTTGATAGTTTTGCAAGACTAATTGTAGTTCTTCTGGGGTGCAACAAGTGAAGTGCTCCACTGGTGTGAGAAATGAAGGGTGAAAGGAAAACCCCATTTATATTTAATCTAGTTTTGTGTCAGGTGTTGTATTTCGGGTTTCATGAATCTGCTTTTGGCTAAGGTTAGGGGAACCAGGTCCATAAAGTGCTGATATGTGCAGCCCTGGTAGGCTAGCAAATCTTTCTCACATGCTGTTTTGTATGATAAAAGTGGAGTTTGGCTATAACATCTCTAGTAGGGCCCTCAGGTTGGTGATGAGTGAGAGCCAGAAAGTGGTCTATTTCAAGTCTCCCAATTGGAATAGATTTGAATAACTCTTGAAAGAGAGCGGTGATGGTGGACTGGAGATCCAGAACTTTTTCAGGGATCCCCTTTTATGCGCATTTCTGAACTCCGCGATCTGTTTGCAGAGTCCTCAAGCCAGGTCTGGAGAGATTTTCCTCTTTTTTTTCCTCTCAAATGTTTTCAGTTTGCAGTCATGACCCCGAATCGCTTTTTCCAGGATGTCCATCTTGTTTTCAAGATCAGAATTGCATTGTCCAAGTTTGTGGATTTCTCGCTAAAGGCGGTCTGTAATTTGGTCTGAGGTCACTTTAAGAGCCTTGTGCGGAATTGTTTCATCAGGGGTTGTGGTGAAAAACCCTCTAGTGCACTAAGCTGAGAGCCTGTAATGTTAACTGCAGAGTCCCCTTCTTCATCTGGATCTCAGTGTAGTGGCAGGATACACAATGGGGTCCTGCAGGGAGTTTAAAAGTACACCATCTTAGTGGAGAAGGCACAGACAAGTGCCTCTTTGATGTATTTCGGCTACATTTTCAGGCGGTAGAGAGAGTGGACCATTGCACTGTGTGGTCAATTTGTTACTGGATGTAAGGCGCTCGGTCGGCAGCTAGATGGGAGCCAGGCATGTGCTGCAGCCTATTCTTTTCTCCCAGAAGCCACAGAGCTCTAAGGCAGCATCGCTGTCCCAGTGAGCAGCAGGAATGAACCCCATGTCTTTCAAGTCCCTAACGGAGGATTCTTCTTCTAAGGATTAACAGGGTTTACGACCGTCTCAGCTATTATTGAGGCAGTTTGTTCCTCTCTAAAACTGGAAGATCAGTCTATAGCTTCTACCAGTGCTGTTCCCAGTTTACTCACCTTTCCACTGCACCCAATTTTTTCAGCTCTCCTTTATGAAGACTGAGAGAGTCCTCATAATTTGTTTACCCCTTCCACATGAGTAGCAACCAGTTTGAGAAAAATCTTCTTAAAAAGTGTGCTGACCCTATTGTGAAATTGGCCACATTTACAAGGTACTGATCAATAGTGGAGGCATTCATGTTCAAGGACTCTATCAACAACTGATTGGAGCTCCTTTTAAAGATCTTGTTCTCCTTGGTAGGTTCTGCTGTGCAAACCTTGATTGTCTGGGTTACGACCATAAGAAGGGATCCATCAGCTGTGTGGTTGACTCCCTGCTCTTACAGCATTTAGATATCTAATTTCCTGACTTAGTCTCCTTTCTGTGAACATGAGGAGAATACTTTGATTGAAGTGTTGGTATTCAGTACTGGCTGCTTCATATGCCATTTGAGGGACAGCATCTCTTTGAAGCTGCCCTGGGTACACTCATTGAGGATGGAGTAAAAATACCCACTTAACAGAAGATACCTAGAGCTCAGCCTGGGAGAGCTTACCAACCTCCCTCTTGGACTCCAAGAAGAGTTCCTTTTGTTACTCCTGCATCTCACCCTCCAAAATTAAGCCCAAGCCTGGCCCCTGCCCTGCCCCCAAAACTTGGGCCTCCAAGTCCCCCAAACTCTTCGATAACCCTTTTTTAAACATAGGGAGACACCCATATTTTGCAAAGTGGGGGTATGTCTGTTAGCCTTTGCATTTAGGAAGCCCACATGTCAGATGCCTACATGCAACAGGACTCACCAGAGGCTACAAGCTAGAATTTCCTTTCTCAGACCCCTCTGCAGTTCATTTCTTCAAACCTATCTCTGTCACTGTTTAGATTATCAGACCTTTATGCAGCCTATTCATCTGGAACCAAGGACCAGACTGTCCCTGGACTAGTGGTTCAGGAACCCTGCTCTGTTGCTCAGTCCTTACTTCCAATCTTATGAAATATCCTCATGACAGATGCCTTTTGGGCTGGTGAGAAGTCCAGGGCACTTTGTTGGTGCAGTTGACTTGGCTACCAGAGGAATCTCATCTCATCAATATCCTGAAACTTTGGATGCTTTGAATTTCCCTACAGCAGACTTCTGATGTCAGCTGTACGTGTAAGCCCCTTCAGGCAGCTCTTTGTTTTACAGACAGTTCCTAGTTAAAGTATAACTACAGGCAAAACTTTTTTTTTTTACTTTTGGATAGAATGGAGAGGGAATAGCAAGCTTGTCAATTGTTAATGCTCTCTGTGCCCCCGTTAGGGAGATTCATCCTCTCTATTTGTCCTGATTACCATTACCATTGAAAGTGAACGTAAAAGAAAAGCCCAAATTTTGGGCTGTCCCCAGAAAAGTAAAAGATGAGAAATCTTCCAATGGGGACACTGGGGGTTCCCACGGAATTCATTTAATATTCAGAGATTTCCTCTCACTTCCTGTTTAACTATGGGACAGGAAGTGAAGGGGAATCTCTGCAATGTCACAGAGATGGCAAAAAAAAATCTGACAGGGGTTATAACTGCCTCTTGCTCTATCCATTTAAAAAAAAAGTTTTGCCCATGGTTCTACTTTAAGTTATATGGAGCCTGTTAGTGTTTTGTTGCTTTTGCCTACCCCCTGGATGTCCCATGTCAAGGAATCTCCATATCCATCAATGAAGAGAAAGCAAACTGGATTTGTGTGCTTGTATAAAATCCATTTATTGATATTAATTTAGAGACACAGGTTCCACTGCTATTCTGATCATGCTTTTGGCACTGCATATGTACAAAACTGCCATTTTATTTTATGATATGAGTATAAAAGTTTTCATTTAATAGAGAAATCCCTTCCTTCCACTGGGACATTGTATTCTGACAGCCCGCACCCACCATTGTTGCAATACACTAATCAAGGAAAATTTTACATGTTTCTTTAACAGAAGTTGATCAAACAATCGACTTCTGTTGAGCAGGGACTGCCACAGAATGAACAAAATTCTACTGTTCCCTGCTGAGCTGGCCAAATTTTTATTATTACATGGCCCCCTTTATGTTAGAGCTTTAGAGTTCTATCAAAATAGGCTTTGTACAACAATAGAGATACTGAAAACCAGCCTAAACCTTCAACCACTAAAATAATATTAATATGCAACATTTCATATTTACCTGACTGAAAAAGGGTTTTGCAGTGGTTATTATCACTTATATCAATTTTTTTTTATTATAAAGTGAAAAATAACATGTCCATACCTCAAGTATAATCATTACTGTATTTGGAAGCACTTCAAACTCTATCCTGTAAATTCCATTCTGCGGTTTGACATGTTGCTGAAGAATGAAGGTATCAGAAAAGTTGAAACTGTACCACCAGTAATAAGGAGATTGTCTTATATTCACAGAAATGTTGCTTTCTTTTTCTTCAGCTGACAATGGCTCCTGATCCACTCGGATGAGTTTCATCTGTGAGTGTGACAACGTTATTAGGCTCACTTATTATAAGTAATACTGTGTGACATGATGCTAACTTTAATAAAAATTTCAATGGCAATATCATGTGGAGTCCAGATGATCCTGGAACTATATTTAAGATTTATCCAACCTCCTATATCACCAGTGAATGAATATGGAACAATAAAAACAACCTGCTAGGATTACCTACAATCTAGTTAGATATTCCTATAAGAGCTACAGTTTATTAATCTCTCTATAAGTTATTCACCTAAAGTCCTTTATACCTTTTTGAGAGGGGTATTTACAAAAACAGATTAAAGGTTGTGGGGGGTATAGTTAGGTTTTGGCTTGGGCTAAGGGGTAAGAGTTCCACCCAAAAGTGGAATTTCTGCTTTTATGCTCCCCCCCCCCCCCTGGTGCCATGTTTTGCATCTTTCAAGGGGGAGAGGAGGGGAATAATATGAAGGAGACCTCTGCACTTAAAAATAAAGTTGGGAGGCTTACAGGGCATGCTGGAACCTATTTGCTTGCCTAAAAAAAGCCATTCTGGTTTTTAGGATGTCATCAGTGTACAGGCTGCTTTCTTGAATTGATGTGCAGTGTGGAGCGGGAGTGAGCTCTTGGGCTTTGGCACCGGGCTGGTCCACAAGATTGACACTAGGTTCACACCTTAGCATTTCTGCAGCCCATGTTCATGCAGGCATGGCAGCCCATTCAAATGAATGGGCTGCGGTGCCTGCATTTCCGCAAAAAAAAAAGATGCATGCACCTTTTCAAAAAGCAGCCACAGGGAAATTGCATGGTCTTTTTGACCATGCGATTTCCCTGTGGGTCCCACACCCGCAAATGCACTGCGGGCTGAGATGCATGGGGGTGACATTTAGAATGAATGGCAGCCCTGCCGGTTTCCTAAGAGCAGACCCACAGCCATACATATAGGTGTGAACCTAGCATGAGGAGGAACAAAGTAGTTTTGACAACAGTGGGATGTACAACATAGAAACTGATATTTTACACATATTACAAACATTATGGAGATTATGTCCACCTTTTGCTTGAGTGCCAAAACATTGAGGTTGGGTTCACACCATTGCAAATTGGATGCAGGTTTCACGGCATCCAATTCGCATGTCAGGAGATTGTGACCGGCTCTCTTTTTGGCTAAATTCGGACCAAAATCAAACTTGAAATGGTGAACAGGGATGCACTGGACCCCTGCTGTGAGACGCTCTGTACAGCAGTGTGAACCCAGACTCACACCTCACTTTTTATTTTGTAAATACACTTATTACTGTTATGGGGCAAGTGGGTAGGCTATGTGTTAAGGTCACAATGAGGGATAGGATTATATGTGAGGATACAGATAAGCGTAAGGAAAAATGTTAGTTTGGGATATCAGTGTTTGTTTTCAAAGCCAAAAATACAGCACACAGATGTATTGTCCAGGAATTTGGATGCTGACAAAAAACATATTAAACTGCTGCTGTCATATACAGGATGGAACATAAATGCCCAATTTCCACCCTTTCATAAATGATGGTAATATTTGAAATCCGCACAGCCATTCACTGGGAAGATGCTGGTGTTTCTCCTCCCCCAGCTTTTATGCAGCTTAGAACAGAGGGAATGTGATCACTTATAAAAAAGGGAAAATAGGTGTTTTATAATGTTATTTATATTTATACACAACTGTTTTACCTTTCATTTCTATTTTAAACTGAATGGGTTGTTGTACAAGGTGAAGGTTTACACATACTTTAAAGGGAGCACTGTATGTCAATTAAACATACTGCATGTGAAGAGGGCCTGTATTTTTAAAGCATTGTTATTCAAAACATTACTTTGTACCGACCTTTGAAGTGAAATTTGTGCCAGGAATAAACTGTCCATTGTTGTCACGTAGCATAAAAATGTACTCAGAATACACTCTTGTTATATTTGAGGATGTTGTGATTGTGATACCTATAAATATAATGCTTGACATTTTTCAAAACAAAATAATGCGATATTGCAATTACACATAACATGTCCAACTATGCTGTGGGATTGATTTATAAACTCAAGTAAAAACTGTTCAATTAGCAAAGGACGTGCTAACTGACCTTAGTAAATAAGTTGAAGCTGTGCTCCTATTAAATACCCAATCATACAGATTTTTTACAAAACTATGCCTAGATTACTGAAGTAAATACAGCTTTACCTTATTTACTAAACTTTGTGAATATTCACTTTGCAGAGTGAACAATCTTAGCAGGGAATAGTTTTAAAAAGCCATAAATACTTATAAACTAAGTTGTCATACTACTGCACTATACAGATACATATTAAAAGACCATGTGTATAAACCAATAAAACAGGGTTTCTCAACCAGGGTTCCGTGGAACCCTAGGATTCCTCCAGAGGTTGCTAGGGGTTCCTTGAGCAATGGTCAATTTTTGCCTCTCAGATAAATTCCCAATGACATCATTGATCTTTTTAGCCATCTGTAAGGGGGTAATTCTTCCAATGACCACAAGTGTAAGGAGCATTCTTCCCATTAACCATCTCACTAATGTATCATGAGGTGTAGATTTTTAACTTTTAGCAGGGGTTCCCTGAGACCAGAGAATTATTTCAAGAGTTCCTCTGTGTTGAAAAGGTTGTTGTAAAATACTGTGATAAAACACATGTACCATGTTATATCACTGCAATCTCTTGCTATACTCCCACTATCAAAACATCAGGATGCTTTCCATGTACACCAAAGTTAGCCTCAATAGGTTATGAAGGGAAAAGCACAGAATACACACTGTACATATTTATAGTATTGGTCATAACCTCAGAATGCAGTATCAGTTTTCAGCTGCCCTGCTACAGCCAAATAAATTATTTCCAGAAGAATATGTCACATTTTTGGAACTTAGGACATTTATAAGCAAACTTTATTATCTTACTTGAGGTGGAAATCCATGTACCGTTGGCTTAGTAGAAGGGGGCAGGGATAGGATTACTGCATGGCAGTATAAGTAAACAATATTATCTTAAATGAGGTGGAAATGCATGTGCCTTTGACTTACTAGATGGAACCAGGGATAGAACTATCACCATAGCAGCCCATGATGGCAGTATCACAGCCCCATTCATTTATAAGAAACCTCTATCTCATTTGAGGTAGAAATCCATGTACCTTTGGCTTATAGGATGGAAGCAGGGATTTAATTACTGCCATAGCAGCCCATGATGGAAGTATCACAGCCCGGTTCAAGCAGCACCTGTAGTATTGCATAGACAGTACTATCTAACACTGCTCCAAGTTGAGGTCAGTACAATGATTATAAATACAAAATATAGTTGCACTGTGTCTTTAAATCTGTGTTCTCCCCTTGGGAACATCCTATCGTACGAAACACATCAGGGCAGAGCCTGTGCAGGCGTCATCACGCCCGCTGGCGGTAGCAGCGGTGTTGGAATCATTCCATACTATTATGAAGCCAACTTATTTGAGTAGATACACAGTACATCAGTTTAATAAAAATCAACAGGTTGCGCTGTGGATTGCTGTTTATGTCTTTTGCCGGATTAACATGCATGGTGGAGGAAAGGTGTTTTTACTGAATACCTGCTGATGTTCCCCTGTGATTTCCGAGTGCTTCTGAAACATCTTGCTGTCTTGATCCTTGCTTGTGTGCCCTGTGGTTCCCATGTTTAGAGTGTGAGACCCCTGATCCAGAGCTCTACTCAGACCACCTATGATTGGGGTCTAATTAGCCAGTAAGTGGCTGCATGTTTCATGGTGGTAGAGCTCCCATAATGTTCAACTGGATGGATTAGTGCATATTGGAATGGTGTTGGAACTCACCTGAACATATAAGTTTCACTTGATTGAACTTTGTTTCATTGTTTCATTGCATCATTGGAGTGGTTGAGGAATTTACTTAAGTTCAGATAAATTTGTTTGGACTTTATTTGATTACAACATTGCAACAATGGTAAAACCCACCATAGTTTTGTTTTGGGTTTTATGTAACAGTACCATTTAATGAGTCACTTGAAGTGCTAACATGTCAGTGGATCTATACAATTTTTATTGATTTACGCAGTTTTAAAGACACAGCGCACCTATATTTTGTTTTGGGTTTTTTAACACTTTATATTTAGGTGTTTTGGCATGCAGCTGTGGCATATTTATCTTTGAATATTACTCAAGTACTAAGCAGAGTTTTTTTATTTTGTATTTCAGTACAAAGACTATCATTGGTTCAGGTATGGGTAGATTAGCAACGGGAAGCTTTCAGTAGCCAAATACCACCAAACTAGCCTGTCAATCTGTAGTTTTACATAGACAGTGCTATCTAACACTGATTCTAGTTGATGGCAGTACAAAACTATACAGTATATGGTTCATTTATGGATAGGCTGGCAATGGGCTGTCAGTAACTAACTACTACAAAACGAAGCTGTCAGTATGTAGTGTTAGTGTGGAGGACTGCAGTAACCAACTATTACCAAGCATCCCCTCCGCCTTGGTTTAACTACTCTGGTGCATTATTATGTGAATATGTTCAACCATCTACACATACTGTAGGTTGTTTGGATAACATAGTATCAATTATCAGACTTATTTTAGCTTTACAACAAAGGGATACCTGTCAACTCCTCTGTAACTGAGGCTGTTATATTTACTACGCCCCACATCAGTACGTCCTGCAATTCCATGTGTGGTATGCTGAAATTTACAGATCCGGAAATCTGTAATCAAAACATGTACAAATGTTAATATGTTTTATCAGAACGCATTGTTAATTATGTACACATCCACACACATTTGTGTTTATTTAAGGGTCCATTCACACCAGGTGCAATGCGCAGTCCCAACTTATGGACAAAGTAAATTGCTTTATGTTCAATTTGTTTAGTTCATGCCACTTTGTTGCTTTGGTGCTGAAACAAAAGTAGGACATGCAGTACTTCTGGCAACGCCCTACACTCCATCACAACACACTGTGGTAAATAAACATAAATGGAGTGTCATTTTGTGACATACCAATAAAGTTGGGGAAAAAAAGGAAACAGCGCAATGCAGTGAATCAACACTGTATACTCAGTGCACAGCAGCAGTCGCATTGCAACACAGATGCTGTTATGTATCAGCCCTTATTATAAAAACCATTCCACATCTTTTCTTAAATGTTTGCATTAAACTGCATATACACGGCCAGTGCTTGCATCACAAAAGAAGTTTTAGAATTTGTATTGGTCAAGTGTTTTATTTACAACATCGCTGAATGATTTCAGTGTTCAGTGTTTCAAGCACTAGTCATCATCTCTGACTCACTGACACACACCCTGCCACATTATTTAAAGAGAAGTTTGGTTCTTTCTTATTGCCTGTAAACATTGCACAGCCTATTTCTAACATTACACTGCACAAAGCAAAAATATTCTGTCATCGTAAGTATTATTTTATCATCAAACGTATCCATTAGATAGTTTTCTTAATATGGCAGTTTAGGCTCATATTTCACTTAAAATAATCCAAATAAACACAATAAACACATTTGGACAACATAAGCAACATTTTACTGTAACATGTGTACATTTTTACTTTAGGCATGATAAGGTAAGCAGGTGCTAGTTGTTGCTGTTACTTTTTGGTTATTATTCAATGTTACTATGTATTTATGGTGTAACATTTATTTATTTATTATATAGCTGATTGCTTCAGGGGTCTAGTCGCATGTGAATTCTTCCTCTTCCTGTTGATTCTGAGATATACAGGTGCATCTCAAAAAATTAGACTATCATCAAAAAGTTAATTTATTTCAGTAATTCAATTCAAAAAGTGAAACACATATATTATATAGATCTATTACACACAGAGTGATATAGTTCAAGCATGCCTTTCTTTTAATTTTGATGATTATGGCTTACAGCTAGTTTAAAACCCAAAATTCAGTATCTCAGAAAATTAGAATATTGTGAAAAAGTTCAATATTGTAGACTGCTGTTGTCATACTCTAATCAGCTAATTAACTCAAAACACCTGCAAAGGTTTCCTGAGCCGCTGGTCTTTCTGTCTGGTTCAGTAGGTTACACAATCATGGGGAAGACTGCTGACTTGAAAGTTGTCCAGAAGACAGTCATTGACACCCTCCACAAGGAGGGTAAGTCACAAAAGGTCACTGCTAAAGAAGCTGGCTGTGCACATCCAAGCATATAAATGGAAAGTTGAGTGGAAGGAAAAAGTGTGGCAGAAAAAGGTGCTCAAGCAGCAGGGATAACCGCAGCCTTGAGAGGATTATGAAGCAAAGGCCATTCAAGAACATGTAAAAGATTCACAAGGAGTGGACTCCGGCTGGTGTCAGTGCTTCAAGAGCCACCACATACAGAGGAATCCAGTACATGGGTTACAACTGTTGCATTCCTTATGTCAAGCCACTCCTGAACCAGAGACAACGTCAGAAGCATCTTACCAGGGCTAGGGAGAAAAAGGACTGGACTGTTGCTCAGTGATCCAAAGTCTTCTTTTCTGATGAAAGTACATTTTGCATTTCATTTGGAAATCAAGGTCCCAGAGTCTGAAGGAAGAGTGGAGAGGCACAGAATCCAAGTTGCATGAGGTTCAATGTGAAGTTTCCACAGTCAGTGATGATTTGGGGAACCATGTCATCTGCTGGTGTTGGTCCACTGTGTTTATCAAGTCCAAAGTCAGTGCAGTCCTCTACCAGGTAATTCTAGAGCACATCATGCTTCCCTCTGCTGACTAGATTTATGCAGATGTTGATTTCATATTCCAGCAGGACACCAGCCCACACTGCCAAAAGTACCAATACCTGGTTTAATGATCATGGTATCACTGTGTTTGATTGGCTAGCAAACTCACCTGACCTAAGCACCATAGAGAATCTGTGGGGTATTGTCGAGAGGAAGATGAGAGACACCAGACCCAACAATGTAGACAAGCTGAAGGCCACTATCAAACCTGGGCTTCTATAACACTTCAGCAATGCCACAGGTTGATCGCCTCCATGCCACGCTGCATTGATGCAGTAATTCATGCAAAAGGAGCCCCGACCAAGTATTGAGTGCATACTATACTGTACATGGACATGCTTTTCAGTAAGCCAATATTTCTGTATAAAAAATCCTTTTTTTTTATTGGTCTTATGTAATTCTTGAAATATATCACTCTGTGTGTAAGGAATCTATATAATATATGAGTTTCACTTTTTGAATTTAATTACTGAAATAAATTAACTTTTTGATGATATTCTACTTTTTTTTAGATGCACTTGTATATACATCTGCAGAGGACTAGCCCTTTGCTGATGAAAAATAGGGGTTTGTTGGTCAGGAAAGATTGCTGAAATGGGATTTTTTCTCTGCTGCCACCAACCCCTTAAGAAGGGCCCATCTTCAGGGACTCCAGTGACTATGGACTTGTTGCTATTGACCTTAGCCATCACAGGTATAGACCGCACTATGTTCCTTATGTTTTGGAAAAGCTGTTAGGGACAGTGTTATGTTCAGCAGCACAGCCAATTCTACCTCAGCCAAATTATGTAAACTAATCAGTGGCAGCTGGTGAAATTTTAGGATGGGGGGGCGAAAGACCCCGTCCTTCCTTTTTGACCCCTCCCACTTCTCATAAGCCTCACCCCTTATAGATTCCACCCATTGTGTCAGGAGCCCAGCATCACTAGATAGGGTATACAGCATTGCCAGATAGGGGTATATACAGCATCACCAGAGGAGTATATACAGCATCACCAGAGGGGTATAAACAGCATCACCAGAGGAGTATACACAGCATTACCAGAGGAGTATATACAGCATTACCAGATAGGGTTATATACAGCATCACCAGAGGAGTATATACAGCATCACCAGAGGGGTATATACAGCATCACCAGAGGAGTATATAGCATCACCAGAGGAGTATATACAGCATTACCAGTGGAGTATACACAGCATTACCAGAGGAGTATGCACAGCATTATCAGAGGAACATACACAGCATTACCAGAGGAGTATACACAGCATTACCAGAGGGGTATATACAGGGCTGGCCCAAGACATTATGCTGCCTGGGTCCAAGAATGAAATGCTACCCCCCCAAATAAAACCAAAATCACGCCCATCCAGCAAAAAGACATTTCCATAAAGCAAAGAGACAGCCCAATCCAGCAAGAGACATCCCCATATATTCAACAAAGAGACATTTCCATAAATTCAGCAGAGACATTTCCATAAATTCAGTAGAGGCATTTCCATAAAGCAAAGAGACATCCCCATATAGTAAAGAGACAGCCAAATCAAGCAAAGAGACATCAACATATATTCAGCAAAGAGACATGCACGATCCAGCAAAGAGACATACCCAATCTAGGAAAGAGACATGCCCAATCCAGCAAAGAGACATGCCCCCTCTAGCAAAGAGACATGCCCGAACCAGCAGAGAGACATGCCCCCTCCAGCAAAGAGACATGCCCGATCCAGCAAAGGGACATGCTCGATCCAGCAAAGAGACATGTCCAATCCAGCAAAGAGACATGCCCGATCCAGCAAAGAGACATGCCCCCTGAAGCCAAGAGACATGCCCGATCCAGCAAAGAGACATGCCCGATCCAGCAAAGGGAGATGCCCCCTCCAACAAAAAGACATGCCCAATTCAGCAAAGAGACATGCCCCCTCCAGCAAAGAGACATGCCAGATCCAGCAAAGAGACATGCCCAATCCAGCAAAGAGACATGCCAGATCCAGCAAAGAGACATGCCCAATCCAGCAAAGAGACATGCCCTCTCCAGCAAAGAGACATGCCCCCTCCAGCAAAGAGACATGCCCCCTCCAGCAAACAGACATGCCCCCTCCAGCAAAGAGACATGCCCCCTCCTGCAAAGAGACGTCCCCCGTACAGAGAAACGTACTCCCCCGTACAGAGAAACGACCT
>BLSH010056635.1:338856-371412 GCA_018402905.1 Glandirana rugosa | reverse complement strand
GCCCTGCAATCCTCGGTGGTGGAAGGACATGCGCCAAACTGTTATCCGCCTCAGGCCCACCTACCACTACATTTGCACAGTGTGCAGTTAGTGAGATATAGCGTCCCTGCCTGTGCTTACTGGTCCACGTATCAGTGGTTATGTAGACTTTGCCACAGATGGCGTTGCACAGTGCACACTTGATCTTGTCCCCGACTTGTTTGTGCAGGGAAGGGATGGCTCCCCTGGAAAAGTAGTGGCGGCTGGGAACCACGTACTGTGGGACAGCCACCGCCATCAGGTTTTTAAAACTGTCCGTGTCCACCAGACGGAATGACAGCAATTCAAAGGCCAGGAATTTTGAAATGCTGGCATTCAGGGCCAGGGATTGCGAGTCGGTAGGGGGGTACTTCCTCTTTCTCTCCAGTGTTTGGGAGATGGACAGCTGTAAGCTTCCATGGGACCATGATGTGGAAATGCTTGGGGACGGTGGCAGACATGGTGGCATTGCTGTCACATCGTCTGTTTGCTGGGTGGTAGGTGACACTTGCACTGTAGAGGTGGAGGAAGAGGCCGAGGCAGCAGCAGAAGAGGAAGCATGAGGAGCCCTAGACCTTTCTTGGATTTTGAGGTGCTTATTCCACTGCAGCTCCTGCTTTGCATGTAGATGCCTGGTCAAGCAGGTTGTGCTCAGGTTTAGAACATTTATGCCTTGCTTCAGGCTCTGATTGCACAGCGTGCAAACCATTCGTGTCTTGTCGTCAGCACATTGTCTGAAGAACTGCCACACCAGGGAACTCCTACTGTCAGAAGCAGGCGTACTGTCTAGGGGACGGTAGCTCCGCTTTTGCAACCTGCTTCCTCTTTTGCTTTGCTGTGCCTCTGTGCGACCACCACCTCTTCCTCCAAACTGCACACGTCACTCGCATGACCTTCATTCCATGTGGGGTCTAGGACCTAATCACCCTCCACATCATCTGAGGGGATATCCCTGTAAATTGAAGGAATCAATTGAGGCCCCCCAGGTCACAAAAACTAGTGTCCCCATTGTAAAATGCCCCTCTATTATTGTGGACAATCCAAAATGAGCGATTTTCTTTTACTTTAACTTTTGATGATAAAGGTAAACAGGACAAATAGAGAGGGTGAATCTCCATGAGGTAGGAATAAAAACCTTACAGATGTTCTAATCCATCTCCACTCAATCCAAAAGTAAAAAAAAAGTATATTTATCAAAATTGGTGCTAAAGTGTGCATGCAACTGTATGTGGCACAAATAATACATAGGGGTTGATTTACTAAAACTGGAGAGTGCAAATGTGGCTCAACTGTGCTCCCTTGGGAGTAGCTGATAGTTGTGGTTCACCTTATAGCTGCCCTCAATCCCACCATATCTCACACATCCGTAGACACTGACCAGGCCGGCTCTTGTTTTTGTTGTTTTATTTAGGGGATTTAACTTGGATGGGGAAAAGGGGTGACTGTGGGATGCCCAAAGGATTGGTTACCGGACAATCTATATACACGACTGTATTTACACTCTAATTCCTCCAGCACTTCTCTTGCAGACTATTGCTCCTTCACTTCTCTACAGCACTTCACTTAGTTTCCTGACCTGAAGGGAAATTTATCAGGCTCACTCCATTCCTCTCTCTTCACCGCAGTTAGCACATGGCAAGGCCTGCACTCTGTAAGCAGGACCTCCGGACCACCTGTTACAGGCCAGGGTCAAAGACCCATCAAAGTGTAGCTTAGTACGTTGGTGCTAGCTGGGCCTTTGATGGACTACAACTTCCAGCCCATCCCTCTTCCAGGTCACACCGACCTGCTTTCCTCTCAGTGACACTCCTTCCCCTGACTGGCTCCTGAGACCTCCATAGACTGTCCACTATTGCTCTCCCAGCCTGCTCCAGCCTTTCCTCTAGCTCCCAGGGTCTGTCACTCACCAACTCCAGTGGATACTTTAGGCTGGGTTCACACTGCTGCAAACTGTACTGCGAATAGATTGTGTTGTGATAGATTAAATTTGCAAGTCATCTCCAATAACATAGTGTTCTACCAGTGCAGTTCACACTGATGCGTTGTGAATCTAATCCGTGAAGAAAAAGGGTCCTGTGCGAGTTTGATCCGTGTGCGATGCTGTGCGTTGCGAATTCAGCTCCATAGACTACACTAGAACACGGATTGAAAACGCAATCTCCCATTCACATCACTGCGATAGCTTCCCCCTCCAACTCCAGCTACAGCTTTGCAGTAGATTCGCACCAACACATGTAGAAATCGCACTTGTGTCTGTACTGAAAAAACTTGCATCGCAATCGTATTAAATTCGCAGAAAATTCGCACCGCAGCAGTGTGAACCTAGCCTTAAAGTGTTCTCAGTAGCACCTCTCCTACTCCCTTGTGCTGCTCCAGGAATCAACTCCACTCCTAGCTGCACCCGAGTCTCTGGGCCTCAAGGTCACCCCCCCCCCCAGACTGGGTTCTGCTTCCTGGGTGAAGCCTCCACAGAATCTCTGCTACGTCTTCATCACTTCCACCAACTTCTCCTCCCCCCTGCTGGCAGACTGCTGTATTTAAGGAGGCCTGCCCCTCGCCAATCCAGACTGTAGATTGGTCAGGGCTCCTTGTCATACATCAGGAAGTGACACCTCCTCATCCAGAGCCTTCTCTGCTCAAAAAGAAGAGGAAACGCCAAGGGGCTTTCCTTCCTTCTATCTCCAGCCACTCCCTGAGCCACTCCCCAGCTCAGATCGAAACATTCAGGCCTGCACTTACAGTCAGGCCTGAATAAATTTTGCCTCACCAAAAAGTGCCTATACTTTGGGGGCGCTACACATAGAAATCAACAATCAGCTTCCAGTTTTTTTTTTGACAAAGCTTAAAATGGATGTAACCCTTCACATATACCCAGTGAAGTGAACAGCTTCAGATGATACACAGAGATAAAAAAAAATCCTCCTACATAAGTTTTACATGTATATCTGCTGTCTTCAGCTTTATATATTCTTTAGAAAGTTTAGATTGTGTTAGGAGATTTTCTCTTCATGTTTAACACTGCAGTGAAGCCTGGGCATACAGCCAGGACAGCTGATTGGAGGAAAGGCACACACCCCCTCTCCTCATAGGTAGAGAGACTTTAAGATCTGTTTGTTGAATAGTTCAGCAGTCTGCTAATCTATTTATAGCTCCCTCCCCAACACAAAACTCCGGCTGCTTTTATCATATGTGACAGAGAACTTGTCAAGGGTTATCAGGCTGATAACAGAAGAACAGTGCAGGAGACAGCTATGGGGCATAATGCTTTGAAGAAAGATATGAAAACACTGCAGATATATATGCCCAGCTCAAATTTCATGAATCCAGTTTACAATCACTTTAGACATAATATTTTAAGCCCCTGATAATTTAAATGCTAACTTGTTTTGTGCAGATGCTCATAATCATAGAATCATCTAACAATTTCAAAATGAAGCTGAAAAGCAGGGCAGGTTTCACTTACAAAAGTATATCATATGAAGTACTTTCATTACCAATAACTATTTGCTAATTACAGCTTTTGAAAGTTTATAAGTTAATAAACCATTTTTTTAAATTTAGTATATTGAGTTGAAAGAAAGTACAGTACATAACAATCACAATGTTATATATTAAGAGTAGAATAGTAAAGGTGCCAAGTGGCTATACAAATACACAATATCACTAATAAAAGAAACACAAGTCACTAACGTTAACCAGAGATATAAAGTTATCATGTTGATCGTATCACATGATGATCAAGACTTATGTCAAAGATGATGCATGGATTTAAAAAGAATTGTAGAAGGTCAAATTATGATTATCCATAGCTGAAATCAAATAGACTGTCTAAAGGCCTCATTCACACAGGCGCTTACACCTGTTGGGCTGGTTCATACCATGCCCGCATATGAATCGCACATTGTCGCTTTAGGACAATGGAGGTCAAGTTCCTCCACCCCAAACTCGCTCATCCATGTCTTTATGGACCTTGCTTTGTGCACTGGCCCAAATCATTTGGTGGAGGGGGGGTTATGGTGTGGGGTTGCTCTTCAGGGGTTGGGCTTGGCCTCTTAGTTCCAGTGAAGGGAACTCTTAAGTCATCAGCATACCAAGACATTTTGGACAATTTCATGCTCCCAACTTTGTAGGAACAGTTTGGGGATGGCCCCTTCCTGCTCCAACATGACTGCACACCAGTGCACAAAGCAAGGTCCATAAAGACATGGATGAGCGAGTTTGGAGTAGAGGAACTTGGCTGGCCTGCACAGAGTCCTGACCTCAACCGAATAGAACACCTTTGGGATGAATTCGAGCGGAGACTGCAAGCCAGGCCTTCTCGTCCAACATCAGTGCCTAGCCCCACAAATGCGCTTCTGGAAGAATGGTTAAACATTCCCACATACTCACTGGGATACCATTAAAGTTCATATGCATGTAAAGGCTGGTGCCCCAATACTTTTGACAATATACAGGGTGGGCCATTTATATGGATACACCTTAATAAAATGGGAATGGTTGGTGATATTAACTTCCTGTTTGTGGCACATTAGTATATGTGAGGGGGGAAACTTTTCAAGATGGATGGTGACTATGGCGGCCATTTTGAAGTCGGACATTTTGAATCCAACTTTTGTTTTTTCAATTGGAAGAGGGTAATGTGACACATCAAACTTATCGGGAATTTCACAAGAAAAACAATGGTGTGCTTGGTGGTCACCACCCATCTTGAAAAGTTTACCCCCTCACATATACTAATGTGCCACAAACAGGAAGTTAATATCACCAACCATTCCCATTTTATTAAGGTGTATCCATATAAATGGCCCACCCTGTAGTGTATAACAGAACCCTTTCAGTGGTACATATTAGGCCTCATACACACGGGCGTAGTAGCAAAATGTCGGGACCAACGTCAGGAAAAAATCGTTGTTTACATCTGCGTTTTGCATCAGCGTTATTGAGTGTTAGTGAGCGTCGGCTTCAATAGGCGTTTTTAAAAAAAAAACATTCCTCTGCTATTTTTTAACCTGAAAACACCGATTAACGTCGATACGGCGTTAATGCACATTAGTGAGCTTTTTGCCGCCTCAGGGTCAAAAACGCCAAAATGCTACAGCCCCGGAACACACTGGCCATGGGTTCTACTTTCAGCTCGCTAATGCCGACGCCATCTACAGCTCAAAAACATCAGCATTTTTATGGGGCCATTGAATAACATGGAGAGCTTAAAAAAATGCTAAAAAACGTGACACTAAAAACGTCCGTGTGTATGAGGCCTAACACACCTAAAGGAGCAAATAAGAGAAGTTGCTGATCAATTGTTGTATATGCACTATGACACTTGCCCTATACTCACTTCAACTTTTGAGTGTATTTAGAGTTCTTACATGCAATTTTTAAATTTGCCTGCCAAAAAGATAAAGATTCCCCATCTAGTGAAGGGCAATTGTATTCTTGGCCATGAAAAAAAACAAAAAAAAAAAAAAAAAAAAAAAAAAAAAGGCAGACTCTATGGACTACTCTGCCTTTTTCTGCCATCACTCTTCTATGTTTCTATGAAAACAATTATGTTAAAGGGTCATAATTCATTATCAAGAACACCAAATAGACATGCATCCAGGGATAGAGATATGGGACTGCAAATCAAGGTGGATAAAAAGAACACTGCAACCCTGCAGGAATGGATACCTCAGCAGTCCCAAATGATGTATGTGAAATTGGCTTACTTTGCCGACCACTAGATACAATTGTCCAGTATCAACTAGCCCATTTAATGTATTTGTACTGGGGGTGATAGCATTGATGAAGGTTAAGTTAAAGTGGATGTAACATTAAATATACATTATCTTTTCATGTGCTCCATGTTCAGCTTGGTGGGAGGCCGTTTCATTAAAAGAGGCAGAAAAAAAGCTCCAAAAACCTTTCTGAGTTACCAAGAGTATAAATATTCCTGAAGTCATTCAAGAAAATCTTGTGGTTAATGATGAATACAGTCCTAAACCCTGACTAGCCAGAGTCAGAAGAAATGGATTTTCCACTGTGCCCAAGCTACACTATGAGGCATACAAAGTTCCAGTAAAAATGGCAGTATGAGAGTACTCTACTATAGCAGGGTTTTCTAAACAGTCCAAATAAAGGGCCAGTTTACTGTCCTTCAGACTTTAGGGGGCTGGATTGTGGCTAGTGGGAATAGGATGTTCTGGCAATCCAAATTAGGATGAGGAATAGTGCCCTATTGTTGGTATCAGTGGAATGAAGAGTGCCCCATTGTTGGTGTCAGTGGGAGCAAAAGTGCCCTATCATTAGTGATAGTTGGAGGAATAGTGCCCCATTGTTGGTGTCAGTGGGAAGAATAGTGCCCCATCGTTTGTGTCAGTGGGAGGAATAGTGCCTCATCATTGGTGTCAGTAGGAAGAATAATGCATCATCATTGGTGTCGGTGGGAAGAATAGTGCCCCATCATTGGTGTCAGTGGGAGGAATAATGCCCCATCATTGGTGTCAGTGGGAGGAATAGTGCCTTGTATCAATGGGAGGTATAGTGCCCCAAGGGCCAGATAAAGGCCCCCGGCTGCAGTCTGGAGACCACTGAGCTATAGTTAATATAAGACAAATGTTTCTTAAACAATGCTGAGTGGATTCTAAATGTCTCAAGTCAGATCATTTTAGAACAGTTATACACAAATGTAAGAAAGTTTAGGAGGAAGGTCCAGGCTGAGCAGTATTTGTAAATTGCGCCCACCTGGGATCCATATGTTGGGTAAAATCAGCAATGCCTATAACATGCACATTAGTATACTGAATAACAAAAGAGGCTGCTTCCTATTATGACGTGGGGTTGAACTCAAATTGGGCAAAGATGAAGGTGGACCGTTTAATAGGTTTTGTTATAAGCATCCCTACTGAGGTTGTAAATGCACTAGAATAGCCAAATCTTGGGAAAAGTAGTCATTATTTATGCCGACATTTACAGTGCACGTATAACCTATCAAATGCTTTCTTGGGAGTGTAGTTTTGGTGCAGTGTTTTTAGCTTTTGGGCACAAATAAACCTAAAAGATAAATTATCCTAAATTCTCAATTTTGTACAGAATGGTGAGTGGTATCAGGCTGCAAAGGCATTGAAAATGAACCATTAGGCGTGGTAGCTTCATTAGATGCCTTTGGTGCCTTGAAATGCCCTTACCTTGAGGCTGGGTTCACACTATTGCAAATTGGATGTGGGTCTCACTGCATTCAATTCGCATGTCAGGAGATTGTGACCGGCTTTCTATGGAGTCGGTTCACACATCTGCGGAGCGGCTCCGGTGCGAATTGCACAGGAGTCCTGTGCGCCTTCTGGTCCGTTTTAGGTTGGAATTCAGCCAAAAAATTTGAGCTGAAATCGGACCTAAAACAGTGAACAGGAACGCACCGGAACCCCTGCTGTGAGCTGCTCCGTGCGGCAGTGTGAACCCAGCCTAAAGCTGTCCTTGGACAAATTGGAACCTGCCTCAACTTTAATATAATGGGTACATTTACTTTGCCATAGCCCTAAAGCTAGAGTGTATATGAATGTGTGGATCTCTGATCCCTTTCCTTTGCAAAGTAGGACTAGGCAGAGTTGTTATCTGTCCCAATATTGTATGCTACAGTTCTTAAAGTGTTTCTAAACCCACAACAGTAAAATCAGTCTGTATATGCAGTATAGAATGCTTGATATACTCACTGTGGAACTTAAGGGGTTAATCCTCTGCATTTTGTAAGAAGGCTGTTTTATCCTGTATGCATAGATCTTCCTCTCCCTGCACTGTCTATCTGGGAAAGGCCAGCTTAACACAGGTAGGGTAGCCGACCTGCACATGCTCAGTTGTGTCTTTTATGTTGGAGAGAACATTTCCTTGTTCTCAGAGCTAGCCAGGTCACATTATAGTGACATCACACATGTGGGCGTGTATACAGGCTGTAGTGGAAATCTCCACCTACCTGAACACCAAGCAATGAGCAGATGTGGCCGTGATATACAGATCAGCCAAAAAGGTATATAGTGGCAGTATATTTATGTAAAAAGAAGATTTATAAGCTGTGAGCAGTGGGGGGGGGGGGGGGTAGGGGATGAACTATTTTTACAGGGTTTAGTAACACTTTAAACCCCTGCCTGCTAGAATGTGCTGTAACCTCTTAGGTTTTCCATGTTAAAACCACACCTTTAGAGGATGTAAGCTTATATACAGGTCATATGGTGCTTTACTTAGCCGCCCCACACACAGCCCTGAATATTATTGTTCAATCAGATTACAATTTTGGCTTAATTATTAACTAGACCAAGTCTACTATATTTATATTTATTTCACAACAGGCCCGTCAAAACTTAGCATATCCCATTTTACCAGTTGAACCTTTTACATAATTGGGTGTAACAATGACCTACAAAATGTACTCCTACTAACATTAACCCTTCAGCTACCCAAGCTTAAATGATTCTTTGCATGGGAAAAATGCCTCTCTCAGTGATTACATAGTTATATAGTTACATAGTTAGTCTGGCTGAAAAAAGACAGAAGTCCATCTAGTTTAACCAATAAAACATTTGCATCAATCAATCATTTTAAAATGAAAATGTTATTATTGGTAACACTTTTTTGTTCTTCTTCAATCCCTTTTATATATATTATTGAATATACTGATGAGATTTCGCTATTCTGATTTTGGAATTTGTGTGGAACCATCTTATAAAACCCTCACAAATCCCACTTTGATGGGGTCTTAGTTCTTCCATGATTACATATATATTATGTTGTAGCTCAATTGTCTCAAATTTCCCATTGGTTTATTGGAAATTATACCTACAAACCACAACTATTGGCCTTCACATCAGAACAAGGCCTTTCCTAAAGGGTGACTCTTCTAGGACATCTTTCCTGTCTTCTATAAATCTCAACAAACTTTTGAAAGTGTTGGCCTGGGCAAAAAAAATTCTATACTGGCGCAACCATATTCCTCTATGGAGAAACGTGAACCTCCCAGAATTATATTAACTGATGCTGGACATCAGTATATTGGACGTTTGTTGGATTATTGTTCCTTAATCAATTAATAGGAAATGGTGCTCTTCACTTATTTGCACAGTTTTGGGATTCTTTGAATATATCTCAAGGTAGCTTTTACAGTTATCTCTAAGGCCCGGTTCACACAGGGGCGACTTGCGATCCGACTTGAGTCGCCTCAAGGCGCCCCAGGTTACTTGACACAAGAAATTCCATTGAAGTGAATGGGAGCCGTCTTTATGTACACTACTGAAGTCACTCCGACTTCAAGGCGACTTCAGAAGAGATTCCTGTACTACTTGGAGGTGACTTCTATCCGACTTGTGCCCATAGAATTCAATGGAAGTTGCCTCCAAGTCGGATCCCCCATCTAAACAGAAGCGACTTCACAGTGAAAAGAATAGAATTTATTTTAGGGCAACCCCCTCCCTCTCTTCTCTGATTGGTCACAGCAAAGTCGCCTGACATGAAGTCGTGTTGAAAGTCGCCTCAATTCGCGATATAAGTTGCCCAAAGTCACGCTGAAGTTGCTTTCAAATTGCCTAGCAAAGGTGCCCCGTCAGTCGGATCGCCCCTGTGTGAACCGGCCCTAACTCAGACATGCCTTTAGGGATCAGTTTTGTTCAACAAATATTTACTTTAGAACACCCAATTAGTGATTTGTCAAGAATGGTCATTGTACACCGCTTACTGGTAACCTTTAGAAATGGCTAATTACTTCTAAAGCAAAACTTAAAGACCAGCTCTAAGCAAGTAAAAAAAAAGATCCCTATGGGGCTGTGCCCACACTGCAATGGTAAATTGTTAGTTTATGTCTATGGGAACAATAAAAGGAAATATACTTTCCTGATCCTCCGCTCTTCCAAGCAGTTAGACTGGTCCCTGCAGCTTCTGCACCCCCCTGCTCTAGCAGTCTAGGGTCCTGACGTCATCAAGACCACAGCAGGGTCCACAGCAGAGGGACAGTCCACCACCAGATCGTGGGGAGTGTTGTCTGTTGGGAGACTGGAGAATCAGGAAAGTAAATCTGTTTCTTCTCTCCCCTAGACAAAACAAGCTTTTAACCCTTGGAAAATATACCCACAAACCACAACTATTGGTTGTCCCCAAAGGACAGTCCACCCCCAGATCATGGGGGAGAGTTGTCTGGTTGGAAACAGGAGAATCGGGTAAGTAAACCTGTTTCTCCTCTCCCCTAGACAAAACAAACTATTAAAGCTGCGCTCCATCTTTTGTTAGACTACATAGTTCATATGGGCCAAACAAATGTCCCTCACTAACAAGTGTGAGGCCATTTGATGTGCGGTATAAACTGTATGTAGCTGGGGTACAGGGTCCAAAGTGCTGCTCTGGGCGTGAGAACGCCGAGAGACAGTCCACCGCTGGATCGTGGAGGAGCGTTGTCTATCAGAGGACTGGAGGATCGGGTAAGTAAACCTGTTTCTTCTCTCCCATAGACAAAATAAGCCATTAACAGCTTGGTGCACTTGAATACACAGCATATTTACAATTGTTATTGTGTGCCATTAGCTTTCATGGTTATTATCTGGGCATTCAATAATGTATATTGTTATTGCAAACCTTTATGTTCTATAACTATAATCTATAATATCATTGATGTACTTTTGTGAAGACCTGAATACTTGTGCTATTTCTGCCGATACAGGCTTTTTGTGACAAACCAAAAAAAAGGCTATAGTAAAATTAACAAAATTATACTTTTTAAACCATATAATAAAAGGCTATTACAGTGTTAAATTATATAGGGGTTCACCTTATTTTTACTTCTAATAGATTAGCAGATCATTTACTCCCTTTGAGTAAGAAGTATAAGACTAGTTATAACTGGTTAAAAGAATTAAGACCTATAGCGCCATCTAGTGACATTATGCAATTAAATACATGAAACAAGAAATAAAGAAAAATGTCTAAAGTCTACACTCTGGATCAGTTCACAAGGGTCTGTATGACCAACATAGACGTTTCAGTCATCCTAGAGGTGTAAATGATTAACATAGGGTCTTTAAACTATAGCTCAGGGCAGATGAAACCTTGGTAGCAGCATATTTTAGTCATTTTGTGGTGAATTTGTGGTCTTTGTAAGTGACTACATATTAAACTCTTGTAAGGTAACAAAGAAAATGAGCATTGTGAGTAAGATGTTAACATCTGAACCGATTCCCCATCCACACATTTGAGGTAGATGGGGAAATCCTTCCTGCTGCATCATTGTATTCTCACACTGGAACTCCCCCACTGTCAGAATACACTGATCAGAGCTGCGAGCAATTGGCTGCATGCGCTGATCAAGCAAAATTATACCAACAACCCTGTGAATGAAAAGTCGATCAATAGATCAACTTCTCAACATAGCTGGTGCCTGCTGATCTTCCTGTACTTTGATCCATGTATGGCTAGCTAAACAGAGGATTTCCCCTTTGTAATGTAACTTCAGGAGAGCAAGTGAAGGGTAATCTCCCCAATGGGGCACAGGCAGACCCCCACACCTTTGCCTATATAAAAAAGAAACTGACTGGAGTGTAAACCCTTCACTACTACAAAGTTTTGGCTTTAGATAGATGGTGTCAGTTCTTCTCTTGTGGCTTGGGTACTTCACAACTATGCTTCCAGGCTCTTTCAGTTCCTTTAAATGGTAAAGTGAGTGAAGGGTTGCCTTGTTTTACTATAAGACCTGGCTCAGCATTTCAGCCACAAAAACACTTGTGTGTCATAGACTTCCCTACTGAACAGCTGCCTTAATTGTAGGAATATGCATTAGATAGTCATTAAAGTGGTTGCTAACCCTTACCTGTACCCAGTGAGGCGACTGACCCCCAGGGGATACACAGAGATGAAACAAATCCTCCTACATAAGTTGTACATGTTTAGCTGCAGTCTTCTCTTTTCTCCATCTGTCCAAAGTCCAGAATCAACCACTTCAGCCCCGGAAGGATTTACCCCCCCCCCCTCCTGACCAGAGCACTTTTTGCGATTCGTCACTGCGTCACCTTAACTGACAATTGCGCGGTCGTGCGACGTTGTACCCAAATGAAACTGACGTCCTTTTTTTCCACAAACAGAGCTTTCTTTTGGTGGTATTTGATCACCTCTGGGTTTTTTTTTTACGATATAAACAAAAAAAGAGCGACAATTTTGAAAAAAACAAAACAATATTTTTTACTTTTTGCTATAATAAATATCCCCCCCCAAAAAATGTAAAAAAACAAATGTATTCATCAGTTTAGGCTGATATGTATTCTTCTACATATTTTTGGTAGAAAAATTGCAATAGGCGTGTATTGATTTGGTTGCGCAAAAGTTATTGCGTCTACAAATGATGGGAATAGATTTATGGAATTTTTATTATTATTTTTTTTTTTTTACTAGTAATGGCGGCGATCTGCGATTTTTAGCAGGACTGCGATATTGCGGCGGACAGATTGGACACTTTTGACAGTTTTTTGGGACCAATGACATTTATACAGCGATCAGAGCTTTAAATAGCCATTGATTACTGTGTAAATGTCACTGGCAGGGAAGGGGTTAAACTGTAGGGGGCGATCAAGGGGTTAAGTGTGTTCCCTCACTGTGTTCTAATTGTGTGGGGGCTGGGCTGACAGGGACATGACAGATCTAACTGATCCCGATCACTGGGAACAGAAGATCTGTTACATGTCCCCTGACAGACTGGGGATCCGCCTTGTTTACATCAGCGGATCCCTGTTCTGCCTCTGCAACAGGCGATTGCGGGTCTTCGGTGGACATGGAGTCCGCCCGACCCACGGGCACGCTCACGCAGCCAGCCGCAACTGCGCCTGTGCGGGCCGCCGTACAGCTATGGCAATTCGAGCAGGAGACACGATCTGTCGCTTGTCTGAGAGTTCAGAAGAAAGGGGGCAGAGAGTTGAAGTTACACACTGCAGAGCTTAGTGAAGAGAGGTCTGAGAGCTGATTGGAGGGAAGGGACACACCCCCTTCACACAGGAACAGAGCTGAGGCTGTCAATCTGCTGGAGCTCCTTCCCTTGTCACCATTTTTCCTTGATGTCAGAATTGTCAGAAGCGATTCATGCTGATAGCAGAGACAGCAGACAGAATTGACACTTGGTGCTCTCGATTACACATTATAGAGGGATTTGCTTTGTTTATATTTCATGTCAGGGGTTTACAACTACTTTAACTACTTTACCTCCGGAAGATTTACCCCCCTTCATGCGTTACTTTAACTGACAATTGTGCTGTCGTACGACGCTGTTCCCAAATACGATTTTTGCCTTTTTTTTCTCACAAATAGATCTTTCTTTTGGTGGCATTTGATCACCTCTGCGGTTTTTATTTTTTGAGCTATAAACAAAAAAGACAGATAATTTTGAACAAAAAAATACAATATTTTTTACTTTTTTCTATAAAACATATCCAATAAAAAAAGAGGAAAACAAATCTAATTTCTTCATAATTTTAGGTCAATATGTATTCTGCTGCATATTTTTGGTTAAAAAAAATCCTAATAAGCGTATATTGATTGGTTTGCACAAAGGTTATAGTTTCTACAAACAATGGGATATTTTTATTCAATTTTGGTTATTTTTTTAAATATACTAGTAATGGCAGCAATCAGCGACTTATAGTGGCCTGTGATATTGCGGCGGACATTCTGACACTAACTGACAGTTTTGACAGTTTTTGTGAACCACTGACACTAATACAGTGATCAGTGCTAGAAATATTCACTGTCACTAATGACACTGGCTGGGAAGGGGCTAAACATCTAGGGTGATCAAAGGGTTAAATGTGTGCCTAGCCAGTGTACAGTGTGTGGTGCTTTTACTAGGGGAAGTAATCAATTTCATTACCTGCTTTGCAGGGGAAAAAATATATTACTTCCCAGCTAACAGGACAGGACTATACCTTGTTTACATAAGCAGAGCCCTGTCCTGTGTGTGTTCCAGATGATCAGCCGATTGACATCTGCTGTGTAAAACCATAGCAGAGCTGCGGTGCGCACACCCCCAACCTGGGAGTGCCAGATCATGTACAAGGTATGTAATCTGGCGCAGGAGAGCCTCCTTGCCGCCATATAGGTTATACGGTTGGCAAGCCGTTAACCAGTTCATTTGACTATCAGCCAGGCAGGACCTTTGGGGTTATTATAAAGCCTATATTTACTTCATGGTTACGAATGGCTGCATGTTCTTCTGGGTTATACATTCTTTTGTGATCATGAGCAATATTTCTTATGTGACATTTTATTGTACGAAACCAGTACACATTACATGAAAATCATAAGTTCTGTTACAAGAAAAATTGTGCAGTTTGCTCCTTCAGTAATTTTCTTTTCCTTCTTATCATATAATGTGTAGACCTCATTAGTGATTGCAAAATCTGTTACACGGTAGACTTACCATTACTTAGATACAAATATTTAAACAGTCTGTTAACAAGTAGTACCTAACTAATTGTTAGATATTGTCAGGGGTTACCTCAATGGGGATCACCTTCCCTGGGAATAAAGTAGTCCAAACGACAGGTTTTCTTAAAATCTGACTTTTTGGCCAGTGTTATTTTAAAAGGTTGCATGAAAATCAAACCAACAAAAACAGAAAATAAATCCTTTCCATCCAGGCACTAACTAAACACTTCAGGTTCCTAACTCACAGGTGAAGGGCTTCTCCCAGTCACCCACAAAAAAAAAAAAAAAAAAAGATAATGCAAACCTTTTCTTTCTCTCACAAAGCAAAGTTCACATAAGCAGCTCTCTTGGGTTTTGGCTTCCTGAGTCCCAGGCCAAGAGCAATCTTTTGCTGCAGTCCTGCTTTATTTATACCACCTGTTGGTGGACACAAGTGCACCGTAAAATCTGGTCCGGAACCAACCCTGCTAAGGCCCATTTGATAGCTAAACTTTCCTCCTCAACAATGGCATAGTTTTTCTCATGTCTGTTAAGCTTTCTGCTCAGGTAGACCACTCATCCCCGTCTCTGATTTGGGACAGTACAGCACCCAGTCCCACATCAGAGGTGCCCGTTTGTACCACAATCTCCTTTGTGAAATCTGGGGTCATAAGCACAGGTTGTGCACAAAGAGCTTTGAAATAAAAATGGGGTGGGTATGATCTCCCCAAGTTTATTTGTGATTATATATTAATTGCCTACTCCTCCCATTCGTTAATCTACTACAGCTCTGATAACAGTAATGATAATAGTATGATAGTCAGGTTAATATATATATATATATATATATATATATATATACATACATACATACATACACACACACATATATACCTATATACCTATAAGTATAAATAATCAATCACTCTGCTTTGATAAAGCAAAGATTACATTTATTATAAGGAAAATAGAAATGCTAACATAAAAACGCTAAGAAAATGTCATACGGCCTATAGCAGGGATATGCAATTAGCGGACCTCCAGCTGTTGCAAAACTACAAGTCCCATCATGCCTCTGCCTCTGGGTGTCATGCTTGTGGCTATCAGAGTCTTGCTATGCCTCATGGGATTTGTAGTTCTGCAACATCTGGAGGTCCGCTAATTGCATATCCCTGGCCTATAGCATAAATAACATAAGGTGATACTTAGGCTGTCCTAGAAATGTTGTTCTGGCTGGTTTGATGGTAGAGGATAAAGAGAAAGAGATAGGGGGTTCCTCGGCTTTTTAAACCCATTCATACATCATCCACACACACCCGCCCAACGCCAGCCTACTTGTGCATTCTGTCCAATGGTGACAGACTTCCTTTCCTTGAGTCTGTCCCTAGGACGCATGCCTGGATTGTCCACTAGAGGCAGTATATGTCCATTTATCACTCACAGCTGACCCATGATCATTTGGTGTCAGCTAGTCCCTTTGATGTCACGTAATCAGGAACTGTTAATTTGCACCTCCCCAGGAGATCTCCTCTGGCTTTCTCTACCATTACACCTCATCGCAGGGGGTGTATGGATATTTCCTGGAGCATATGGCCCTTCATTCTTGACTCCCTATTACCAACACCCCACTGGGTCAACTTGTCCAGATGTCTTTCTTTCTCACACAGTGACTAGACAACTTTGGCCTGCCATATCCGTGACACTCCAGAACTATGATATTAGACCATGTTACCATCCAACAAGCTTGCTTCAACATTTGAAATGCCTTCTCTGCCTCAAGATTCCACTTATTCATGACCGACTCTCTACCCTTTTTCAGATCTGTCAGTGGGGCTGCAATGGTGGCTAAATTGGGTATAAAATGCCTGTAGTACCCTGTGATCCCAAGAAATGCACAAACTTGCTTTTTATTTATAGATTGGGGCCACTTTTGGACCGCCTCAATCTTATTGATCTGAGGCTTGATCAGCCCTTGACCAATAATTTGGCCTCCTCCAAGCCTATGGCACACTTTCTGGGGTTGGCAGCGAGTCCTGCTTTCCTATGAAAATCTATTACTGCTTGCACCCGGGGAAAATGAGATTCCCAATCTGGGCTGTGGATGACTACATTGTCTAAATAGGCGGCTGCTTATTGGCAATGTGGTCTTAATGTCTTATCCATTATTTTCTGGGATGAGGCAGGAGCACCATGCAAGCCAAAAGGCATCCACTTATACTAGGAAGACCCCTCGAGGGGAAGAAAATGCAGTTTTCTCTTTTGCAGACTCCGTTAGGGGTACCTCCCAATAACCTTTAGTCAGCTCTAAAGTAGTTATGTCAACAAGCTTGTCGACCCGAGGCATTGGGAATGCATCAAATTTGGACACGCTGTTCAACTTCCTGAAATCATTACAAAACCTTATAATTCCATCTGATATTGGGACCAACACTATGGGTTCGACCAGTCACTGTGGGACTCCTCTATCACGTCAAACCAGTGGCAGCTGGTGAAGTTTTGGGATGGGGGGGCGCCAGGCCCCGTCTTTCCTTTTGACCCCTCCTACTTCTATAAGCCCCACCCACTCTGTCCCCTGTATTCCACATATTGTGTCACGAGTACACAGCTCAGCATCACAGGACACAGTATACAGCTCAGCATCACAGGACACAGTATACAGCCCCAGCATCACAAGACACAGTATACAGCTCAGCATCACAGGATACAGTATAAAGCTCAGAATCACAGGACACAGTATACAGCTCAGCATCACAGGACACAGTATACAGCTTAGCACCACAGGACACAATATACAGCTCTGCATCACAGGACACAGTATACAGCTCAGCATCACAGGATACAGTATACAGCTCAGCATCACAGGACACAGTATACAGCCCCAGCATCACAGGACACAGTATACAGCCCGCATCACAGGACACAGTATACAGCCCAACATCACAGGACACCGTATACAGCTCAGTATCACAGGACACAGTATACAGCTCAGCATCACAGGACACAGTATACAGCTCAGCATCACAGGACACAGTATACAGCTCAGCATCACATGGCACAGTATACAGCTCAGTATCACAGGTGGGGGCACTTATGCAGCCAATAACACAGGTGGGGGCAGTTATGCAGCCAGTGACACAGTTGGGGGCAGTTTGCAGCCAGTGACACAGGTGGGGCAGTTTGCAGCCAGTGACACAGGTGGGGTACATTGCAGAGACAACCCCCCCACCCCCCCCAGGTAGGGATAAGTCCCGCACTTACCCAATCCAATAGGCAGACAGCAGGCAGGATTTTTGCAGAGTTCGGCATGCGGAAATCGGCTGTCCCTCATGGTCGGGCGGTCACCGGGGAGTCAGGGTCTCTGTCGAGCGGGAGTCAAGTCTGCTGCCACAGTGACCCGCCCCCCAGCCACCTCATCCAATCACACTGAGCCGGGGGCTCAGTGCAGCCAATCGAGCTATGCGTGTGCGGCTGTTCAGCGCACCCACATAGCTTATAATGGCTGACCAATAGGCTCACTACTTGGCTGTCAGGTGAGATCCAAGGAGCCGAAAAAAATAAATAAAGTCAATGTACCGGCGCCACCTGCAGGGGGGCGGGGCTGACTTTTTTTTTTCTTCTTTAGCCAGCGGGGAGGCGGCACCCAAGCGCCCCTCATACAATAGCCGCCACTGCGTCAAACTCGAACATGTTCTTTATTTCACTGGCAACCGCTTCCCGCCTAGACTTGGATATTCTATAGGACTTTACATTTATGCGGACACCTGGTTCCGTAATTATGTCATGCCGTATAACTGTGGTCAGTCCGGGCAGGTGAGAGAAAAAGTTTCTATTCTTACTCACAAACTCTTTAATGTCCTTCTGTTGGGCTACTGACAAGGTTTCAGTTATGGGAACCTCAGTTGTCTCAGCGGACATGTCCTTTTGGGGGGTTGGCACGGCCAGTTAAGTCTCTCTGTTCTTCCAAGGTTTCAAGAGATTAACGTGATACGGTATCTAACAAAAGTGAGTACACCCCTCCCATTTTTGTAAATATTTTATTATACCTTTTCATGTGACAACACTGAAGAAATAACACTTTGCTACAATGTAAAGTAGTGAGTGTACAGCTTGTATAACAGTGTAAATTTGCTGTCCCCTCAAAATAACTCAACACACAGCCATTAATGTTTAAACCGCTGGCAATAAAAGTGAATACACCCCTAAGTGAAATGTCCAAATTGGGCCCAATTAGTCATTTTCCCTCACCGGGGTCATGTGACTCGTTAGTGTTACAAAGTCTCAGGTGTGAATGGGGAGCAGGTGTGTTAAATTTGGTGTTATCACTCTCACTCTCTCATACTTGTCACTGTAAGTTCAACATGGCACCTCATGACAAAAACTCTGTGAGGATCTGAAAAAAAGAATTGTTGCTCTATATAAAGATGGCCTAGGCCAGGGGTAGGGAACCTGAGGCTCTCCAGCTGTTGTAGAACTACATTTCCCATGAGACATTGCAAGGCTGATGGATACTATTACTCCCAGAAGCATGATGGGAAATGTGGTTCTACAACAGCTGGAGAGCCGCAGGTTCCCTACCCCTGGCCTAGGCTATAAGAACATTGCCAAGACTCTGAAACTGAGCTTCAGCACAGTGGCCAAGACCATACAGTGGTCTAACAGGACAGGTTCCACTCAGAACAGGTCCCGTCATGGTCGACCAAAGACGTTGCGTGCATGTGCTCAGCGTCATATCCAGAGGTTGTCTTTGGGAAATAGATGTATGAGTGCTGCCATCATTGCTGCAGAGGTTGAAGGGGTAGGGGGGTCAGCCTGTCAGTGCTCAGACCATACGCCGCACACTGCATCAAATTGGTCTGCATGGCTGTCGTCCCAGAAGGAAGCTGATGCACAATAAAGCCCACAAACAGTTTGCTGAAGACAAGCAGACTAAGGACATGGATTACTGGAACCAGGTCCTGTGGTCTGATGAGACCAAGATAAACTGATTTAGTTCAGATGGTGTCAAGCATGTGTGGAGGCAACCAAATGAGGAGTACAAAGACAAGTGTGTCTTGCCTACAGTCAAGCATGGTGGTAGGGCATCCTCAAATGGAAGGTGGAGGAGTGTGAGGTCTCTAACATCCACTAGCTCAGTGATGTCATCAAGGAGGAGTGGAGGAGGACACCAGCGGCAACCTGTGAAGCTCTGGTGAACTCCATGCCCAAGAGGATTAAGGCAGTGCTGGAAAATAATGGTGGCCACACAAAATATTGACATTTCTGGTCCAATTTGGACATTTTCACTTAAGGGTGTACTCACTTTTGTTGTCAGCAGTTTAGACATTAATGGCGGTGTCTTGAGTTATTTTAAGGGGACAGCAAATTTACACTGTTATACAAGCTGTACACTCACTACACTACTCACTACTACTACTCACACTATTGTAGCAAAGTGTCATTTCGCTTTTGTGAGATACTGTATATTTGCTTTGGTTTCCATTTCCCTGTCTGGTAAACTCTGTAGTTTACTTTCCCTACTCTTTCCATAATTTCAAAGGGACCTTCCCACTTTGCTAGGAATTTACTCTCAACAGTGGGGACTAGTACCAGTACTCTATCACCAGTGTTGAAGACCTGGGTTTTGGCACCCCGATTATAAGCCCTTCTCTGGGCCTCCTGGGCTTGCTCCATATGATACCATACAAGCGACATGATAGCAGCGATTCATTCTTGCATCAGTGAGATATGCTCGATGACGCTTCTATAAGGCGCGGTCTCTCCCTCCCACATTTCTTTTGCGAGATCTATTAATCCCCTGGGATGTCTACCATACAGTAGTTCAAAAGGGGAATGACCTGTAGTTGCCTGCGGTACCTCTCGTATGGCAAACATGAGGTATGCCAGCAAACAAATCCCAATTTCTCCCATCTCTGTCCACCACCTTTTTTAACATGCTTTTGAGCATTTTAAAAATGCAGAGTTTCGTCAAATCTCTCCGCAAGACCATCGGTTTGCGGGTGGTAGACAGAGGTACGGAGATGGGGGATTTTGAACAACTTGCACAATTCTTTGGTGACTCTGTACATAAATGGTGTGCCTTGATCCATTAATATTCCTTTTGGAATACCCACATGACTAAATATCTGGACAAGCTCTTTGGCAATAGCCTTACCTGAGGGAATGGCTTCAGGATACCACATGACATAGTCCAGTATTACCAGTATGTGCTGATGGCCCCAGGCAGACTTTACTATTGGTCCCACCAGATCCATGCTAATTCTTTCAAAAGGCACTTCAATTATCGGTAACGGTACCAGCGGATTGTGAAAATGGGGCGATGGCGCAGAATACTGACACTCTGGGCATGACTCACAATATTCTTTGACATCTGTATGTAACCCAGACCAAAATAATCTCTGGGTTATTCTCTCCTTTTTTTTCTCTATACCCAGGTGTCCACCCATTATATGACCATGGGCTAAATCTAATACCATCTGGCGATAGGGTTTGGGAACCACTAATTGCTCTACCTCCTCCTCCCCTTGCTTTACCACTTCATACAGCAAGTTATTTTTAAGAGCCATGTAGGGAAAAAGACACCCCTAGATTAGGTTCAACAGGTTTGCCATCAATCATTTTAATGTTTTCTCTGGCTCTAATGAGTGTGGAGTCTCTTAGATGTTCCATACAAAAGTCATCTTTCCTGACTTCCAAGTCAGGTACCACATTCTTTCCACTCTCACTATTAGAGTCAGAGATAATTTCTTGCTCATTATCCTCAAGCTGGGGGCTGGATTCCAGCTCCTCCTACTCCCCAGCCATTACAGAAAAAGGAAAAGGATCTATGCCTTCCTTGGACACACCAACAGTTTCCCTTTCAATTTTGCAATCAAAAGGGTCTGGAGTGAGTTCCAGTGTTTCCTCAGCAGGGGTAGCTCTGTCCTCCAGACTCTTTTTGTTTTCCCATAAACTCCAAAAGTGGGGAAAATCTCTCCCCACTAGGGCTTTATGAAGCAGTGAGGGTACCCCCCCCCCCCCGAATGTATCACCATGCCCCAAAGGGTATCAATCTCAACCACCTGAGTCTGGTAGTAACGTGTGTCACCATGTATGCAGATAACCCCAAAAGTGCTAGGGTGTAACTTTGTAGGATTTACACAATCATCTTTGACTAATGTCACACACATTTGTTTTTCCATGCCTCCCTGACATGATGTAGTACACGCCACCTGTCCAAAAAGACATGCATTTTTTCAAATAAGCATTGTCACATTGCATCGGTTCATCATTTAGAGAACAGTTAGCAGCAATATGTTGTTACTCTCATTTCGCCTCAACTGGGCTCTGTGCGGTGTTATGGGTTTGGCGTGCGTTCCACCGCACAGAGCCCAGTTGAGGCGAAATGAGAGTAACAACTTTTGATCTTGTGAGTAGATTTTAAGTATTTGCGCAATAAATTTTTAAAACGTTACTTCACTATGGAAGCTGTTTCTTTCCTTCTTATACAATAATCATCTCCTGGAATCCGGTTTCCAACTGATCCGAGAGGGGGTTGCCGTATAGCGGGGGAGATGGCCTATGCATAGCCTGTCTTTGTGGACAAAGCACATCTGACCCCCAGACTGAAAAGCTGGGGGTCCACTAATTCTGGTGAGTGGGGTCACCTAAGGGGATCGTCACTAAACAGCACCAAAAAATGTTTTTTTTTTTTTTTTTTTCACGTTTTGAGCACGGAGCACTTTTATGGACTATTTATTTATACGGAGCACTTTAAATGAATGGACTGTTTAATATAATTGTATTGATTATTTATATTTTTTTGATTTGTGCACATGTATCAGTAATATTTATGTTTCAGGACATGGATTCAATTGATTGTTTTAGCTATATGGAGTTCTTTTAGGTCACAATTAATTGAGCACATATTGGTCCACAAATAAGCAACTATTGTTTATTTTTGATTAAGCACAAATTAATTGTTGAACTTGGGGTTCTCATTTAGGGCACATTTTATTTAAGCACTTTTTATTTAAGCACATATTGGTTCACAAACAAGTGATCCTGTGAACCATCTGTATAGGGCGGCGCAGTTGATCCAATATTTAAATATCAACACAGGTAATCTAGTGACATCTGTTTAAACAGCAGCCCCCGGGACATTACACATCTCCTTAAACTGTCAAAAGGCGAGGAGGGTGGTGAATGTCCAAAAAAGTTTTAACTGTAGCGCGGATAAAGAATATTATATAGCAGCAATATGACCTAATGCATGACAGCGATAACATTTTATGCGTTTCATACCCAGTCTAAATGGCCTCAGAGACCTTCCTGACCTATTTGGCCAGTCTCCAGGTCCTGAGCCCATAGTCTCATTATCTGTAGAAACAATCTTGTAATTTTTCCCCAAGCCCTTGAACCTTGGAACAGTTTTACTGGATCCTCCAGGCAGTTTTTCACCCCTAGAGACATTGGAGTGGGGCACGGATGGGTTCAACAAGTCCTCAGCAGGAGTATATCTCTCCACCAGGTCCCCCAGCTGGTTTGCAGTCTTAGGGTCTCCGTGGCTGACCCACTTCCTCAAAGTGGCAGGGAGTGCACATAAATAACGGTCCATGACCACACGCTCCACAATCTTAGGGCCTGAAAATTTCTCTGGCTGCAGCTACTTCTTGGTGAGGTGTAGCAAGTCAAACATCTGGTAGCGGGGTGGTTTGTCAGTACTGTATTACCACCGATGCTCTTGTTGAGCCCGGACCGCTATGGTGATGCCCAGGCATTCAAACATTTCAACCTTCAGCATCGCATAATCCTGGGCAGCATTTGGTTCTAGGTCATAATAGGCCTTTTGGGGTTCACCTGTCAGAAAAGGTGCTGGCAGTCCCACCCATTGTTGCCATTCTTCCCAAACAGCGACTCTTTCAAAAGTTGTGAGATAAGCTTCCCCATCATCTGCAGTTGTCATCTTCTGCAGGTAATAGCTGGCATGCACCATTTCTTTCCACTGGCAAAGGACCTGCAGAGCCCTTCTTTAATTCCACCATGACCTCCACAAACTGGTAGATGGTTTCCTGCTGAGCTGCAGTGACCTGGCGATTCACCTCCTGCTGCACTGCAGTGACCTTTGCGAACTGGCTGATGATTTCCTGCTGGTCCTCCACAAACTGGCAATTCACCTCCTCCTGCGGTTGGCGATTGATATCCTGCTGGGTTGCAATGGCCTGGCAATTAGCCACCAGCTGCTGGCGTTTTGCCTCCTGCTACGCTGCAGTGGCTTCTGTGACCTGGCCGTTGGCTTCCTGCTTCTGGCAGTTGGTTTCCTGCTGGGTTGCAGTGGCCTGCAGCAGGGCTCTTAACATATCCGCTATCTTTCCACTTGTTCAGGAAGATGCCTGCCCAAATCCACCATATGTCAGGGGTTAGCTCAATGGGGATAACCTTCCCTGGGAAAAGGGTAGTCCAAACGGCAGGTTTTCGTAAAGCAGAACTCCGGGAAAAAACAGTTTTCCATGTCTTTGTTGCCGATCTACTACCATCACCAATTATGCGATCCATCTTCTTCTGAGCTCTGTAGTTCCATCACCAACTATGCCATCCATGTTGTTCTGAGCTCTGTAGTTCCCTGCCAGCAATGCCCCCACTCCACCCCCGCCCGCCATCAGCAGGAATCATTACCAGAAATCATCCGGATGAAAGAGCGAGGATCTCAGGCTGTGACAGATCTTGTACGTGAGATGCCGATCGCATGTCCCAACTCCCATACCGACATTGGAACAATGCACTGTCTATCACAATGCCGGTGTGGGAGGCGGGACGTTACAGCGATCGGCATCTCACATACAAGACCTGTCACAGCCCAAGATCCCCGTTCTGTCATCCGGATGATTTCTGGTAATGATCCCTGCTCTGCACATATGGACACTGATAAGCTGCACTGATGAGACCGCACTGATGGGCACTGATGAGACCGTAATAGTGGGCATAGATGAGACCACACTGATGTTCACCGATAAGCTGCACTGGTGGGCATAGATGAGACCACACTGGTGGGCACTGATGAGACTGCACTGATGGGCATAGATGAGGCCGCACTGATGCGCACTGATGGGACCGCACTGGTAGGCATAGATGAGACCGCACTGATGGGCACTGATAAGCTGCACTGGTGGGCATAGATGAGACCGCACTGGTGGGCATAGATGAGACCGCACTGATGGGCACTGATAAGCTGCACTGGTGGACACTGATGATACCACACTGATGGGCACTGATGAGACCGCACTGGTGGGCATAGATGAGACCACACTGGAGGGCAAAGATGAGACCACACTGGAGGGCATAGATGAGACCACACTGGTGGACACTGATAAGCTGCACTGGTGGGCATAGATGAGACCGCACTAGTGAGCATAGATGACACCGCACGGAGGGGCATAGATGAGACCACACTGATGGGCACTGATAAGCTGCACTGGGGGGGACTGATGATACCACACTGATGGACACTGATGAGAACGCACTGATGGGCATAGATGAGACCACACTGATTGGCAATGATAAGCTGCACTGTTGGGCACAGATGAGGCCGCGCTTATGGGCATTGATAAACTGCACTGAGGTGGCACTGATGAGGCTGCACTGATAAACTGCACTAATGGGCACTGATGAGGCTACACATATGGACACTGATAAGCTGCACTGATAAGCAGTGGACACCGTCCACTGCTTTACTGACACCGTCCACAGCCAAATATGTGTAGGAGAGGTTTCCACCATCCCTGCAAAGTTTGCAGTCCTTTTTAGGTCTTATTTTCAGTGTGATGTGTATTATCTGTGATATTACATATCAGAGACCAATATTGTAGTAATATTGTAGTTTATTGAGATTCCCATACATTAGAGATTTCCACCATTATTGTGGTATTGATTAGTAAGTTAGCGCTGCACTTTTTTGTTTTTTTTTCTCATGCCGACATTTACTTGTGCCACATGCTGATGTAAAGCAGCATGGCCCAGCTCTTTCTTTGTGGTGTGGCTAGGGATGTTCTCATATACACCATACCTGCACCGATTGCTGTTAGAAAGCTACAGCAGGAGGAGGGGGAATATTTCTAATACTGAATTACAGTGTGTATAATATATAATTATGGGCATGTGTCTACAGTTTAGTAATGATTACATGAAGCATGTAAGGGCAATATGTTTATCTCCTGTTGTGTCTGGAAGGGGGGAGCACAAACATGCTTTGCCTTTATAAGATTGTAACCTACCTATCCTGCTGTGTGTTACTGAGTAGTATTGCTGGCTGCAGAATGAGATTGAGAACGATTTATGTTGAAGTGGGCTTGTTCACATTTACATGTACAGGCCTAGTGTACCCTCCCACATTCACTCCACTCCCAAAGATTCATGGGAAATGTAGTTTGATTACAGTGTAGAGAGAGAGAGAGAGAGAGAGAGTAAAGGATATGATGTAATCACTGTTCTATCAGCTCCTCCTTGGCAGAATACATAATGCATTTTTTGAATTAGAGAGCTGACTTACTGACATGCAGTGTGCGCAGTCTATTGCATTAGGGTGTGCACTCCAAAACTCAAATACACATGTCTTTCTCTGCCACCTCAGCTGCACGGGGCAGGGCATGAATGGTAGTGCTGAGTGGCTCCCTGTTCATTCACAGACACAGTTTACTATGCTTCAGTTATGATTGAACACAGTGAGTGAGTATATTCACTGTGTTCATTTAGGAAAGGAAGGGGCCAGTAAATGATATGATTAGCCCCTTCCCCCACTCTGCATCCTGAAACATCCCCTGCAGCAGCCGGGGGGAGAGGAGAAGAAAGGAGGGAACCTAGCAGCACTGCAGTGGGGGGGGCGCATCACAAGTGGAAGCCCAGGCAATAGGGGGAATCTGCAAAGCTCAGAGTGATTAGGGTGTGCCCAGGCTCACCTGGCACACCCTCTGTGCACGCCTATGCTTACTGAAAATTCACTTAGACTTTTCTCTTCAATGGTAAGAAATTTCACAAATGTAATAACTGTTTAGTGTTTTATGTGGGAGTTGTACTAATGGGGGATTTTTTGCCAATCCCGGAGTTCTGCTTTAAAATCTAACTTGTAGCTTGTTTTATTTAAAAAAATAAATAAATACTTGCCATCCAGGCACTAACTAAACATTGCAGGTTCCTAATTTACAGGTGAAGGGCTTCTCCCAGTCACCCACAAAACAAAGATAATTTAAACATTTTCTTTCTCTCACAAAGCAAACTTCACATAAGTAGCTCTCTCAGGGTTTGGCTTCCTGAGTCCCAGGCCAAAAGCAATCTTTTGCTCCAGTCCTGCTTTATTTATATCACCTGTTGGTGGGCACAAGTGGACCATAAAATCTGGTCCAGAAACAACCCTGCTAAGGTGCCTGGTAAACCTGCGCCGTATTCTACCTTAGTTCCCTGCAAATGAATGCATGCGAGGTGAAACATTACATCCATCGATCACCTCGCCTTTCATAATGTCACAATATTAGATTTGAGTCGAATATGGACAAAATGTTTAAATTGAATTGCAAGCGAAAACTAAATGAATTACGAAAATGAATCATTCTAACATAACAAATGTAACCGAACAAAATCTTTAACTTAACAAATATATCCAAAACAAAATATAACTCTAACTAGTCTAGAGTGCATTCTAGGAGAATGGCTAGGATATTGTGCAATGTCCCCTGGGAGGTACCTCTTAGCATAAGCAATAGGGGAAGGTCTCTGTGTAGCAGCTGTAAAGGGACAGTCTTTAATCCTAACTCTTCAGATGGCCAGCTTTGGGGCCCAATTATATCGTTGGTGCAGCTGTGCTCCAGAGCTGGGCTGTGTGTGTCCATAGACACACACAGTGCCAATAAGCCCTGCCCCTGTTCCCTCCTCACAGGAGTTTGAGTGACAGCAGCAGTAAAAAAATATTTTGAGTTTAGAACTACTTTAAGCTAAGGGAAAATTCCCTTGTAAAGTGAACAGCAGATTTGCCTTCTGTTTCCTAGGTATATGCACTTATCATTTTTAGATTTCAGCTCAGAGCTCACAGCGCAGAGAGTGGTTCCTTATACTTACCTCTCACACTCACCTTTGTTGTTACCCCCAGACCAACCCTCTTTAATATAAACTTAACCCATTTCTTACACACTCATATCTTATGTGCCAGGGTCCTCTGTATTGAAGGTCAACCTTTCCTACTCTGAAAGATACTGTTTTCATTTCAGATCTACAGCTCAGAGAACATTGTATCTGATCAGCAAGCTGTAGATATAACAGCAATAAAGAACTGTATCAAATGATAGAATAAATATTGTAAAAAAACACTTACCTCCTTCACAGCAGGTGTCCCACACAGAGCCCCCTTCAGAGTAGGTGTCCCACACAGAGTCCCCTTCAGAGTAAGTGTACCACACAGAGCCCCCTTCACAGTAGGTGTCACACAGAGCCCCCTTCACAGTAGCCCCTTCACAGCAGGTGTCGCACACAGAGCCCCCTTCACAGTAGGTGTCCCACACAGAGCCCCCTTCATAGAAGGTGTCCCACACAGAGCCCCCTTCACAGCAGGTGTCCCACACAGAGCCCCCTTCACAGCAGGTGTCCCACACAGAGCCCCCTTCACAGCAGATGTCCCATTTAGAGCCCCCTTCACAGTAGGTGTCCCATAGAGAGCCCCATTCACAGCAGACATTTATGAAAATAACCCCAACCTTATCAAAAGGGGTCTGCCAACATCCCATTCAAGTAGTAGCGAAAAGGTACTCCCCCCAGTACATATAGCGGGATTTTAAAGGCAGTACAATGAAATTATAAAAAATCCATTTTATTCCAGAAAAAGGAAGAACACAGAATTACAAACATGTGCCAAATCACATATATTGATAAAATCATCAAGACCAAAGTTGTTACATTCCAGAGCTCGTACATGAAAGCGGTGTGGTTCATGTGTAGAGATGGAATCCTGATGGGTAAAGGCCCGACATGTTTCGGGATGGACTACCCTTCTTCAGGGGCCAATTAGTAACCCATGTACATATTCTGAAAGACATCATATCATTATACACTGGTATTGCATGCGACAGGGTTGGGGGTATGGGAACAAAGTCATGGAGGGCAACTCACCCCACACCAGAAGTAGAGGTCATACCGCATATCCATAGCCACCTCTGAAAGGATGAGAAAGGAGCAGAATCCCCATGTGATGTTAGGAGAGCAGGGAACAAGGAGACCCCCACCGGTCAGGCGCCACCCCGAGGGTTTCGGGTACCACAAGGGCCCCCTGCATATGGCCAAGCCAAAAAGCAGGAGAGACCCTCTATTGGACTGACATCACAAAGCCTGGGAACGGAGCAAAAAAAGGGAATGAGGAACAAGGATCCAAAAATACCCATTGGGCGATGCAACGGTGGGAGATGAGGGGGACCACCAATTGGATCCACATAATCCCCATCGTGCATAGCCATCCCGAAAAGTGACCGATCATTGCACATATAATGCATGATGGTCAGTTCGGGGCAAAAGAATACATGTCCAGAAGGATATTTGAAGAGAGTTTTTACCTGTGGGTGGATGGGTGATAACGTGGTCCAAGCTGCTGCAGAGGTGGTGGCTGCTGAATTCATTGCCACCACCTCTTTTTATCAGGGATTTTGGCGCCAAAAAGTTCGATCATGTGACTCCTCTGCACCCATGGATGACCTCACGATGTCGGCGCACGACTGATGACGTCATGGAGCACGTAGTGGAGTAAATCCATACAGAGCCAGTGGTTTGCTATAGGTCTAGTCTATCACACTGGGAGTCAGCAGAAAAGGACTGTTCTCATAATGCTATTGCATACAATTTGGAACGAGCTCATTTCAGTTTTTTTCAGTTAATTTTATGTTTTTGTTAATGTCAGCTTTTAACCTATATGATCTGTAAAGATTTTTCCTTATTTTGTTTCTTTACATATTTTTCCAGTATTCACTACACATATTGCTGCTTTGGCAAGGAAGATATTTCCTATAAGTCTGCTCTTTGTTAGGAGCTGACTATTTGTACGTTTATAAATTCTTTAAAACATTTTTTTTTCTCATACAGACAAATAAAAAATTTTTCACACATTTAATTTATATTTTTACACTAGCCGGAGCAATTTGTGGCAATTTGTGGATGCGCAGTGTCCCCCCTCCCGGTGTGGCGTGCGGCGCTGAGCGAGCTGCCTGACCTTTGGGGTCCGGGCGGAGATTTGAACTGGTTGAGGTGAATGTCTCATTTCTTGGGCTGAGGAAGAATTATATACATTCTTTATATCATGTTGTATTCATATTTCTTTTTTTTTATTACTTTCATTGTATGTATAAAAACTGTCTTCCTGGGGCGTGGTTTGGCAATGGCGGAGTGAAGCTGTGTTCTGCTCGAGCTCCTGCCATCTCTCCGTGGAAAAAGCAGATATCAGCCACCAAACAGCTCGGTATGTGCCCAGCTAGAAAGAAGACGCCGGGCAAACTATCAAGGACTGTTCCCCGCTCGGAGATCCGCCAGTTCTTCCGCGGGACACAGCCGAATCCCCCGCAGGCCTGTGAGCCGGCAACACGTGGATCCTCCCGCTTGACGCCACTGATGGCGGCGTCGCCCTCCTCGCCGGCTCCGTCCGCTATCTCGGACTCTCTGGCTGGATTCCCTGGAGATCTCCTCTTACAGCCCCCGGGCACGTCGGGCATGCAGGCGGCCACCGGGTTTTCACTGGAGGATAGCGAGCTGCGGACACTGCTCCGTGCCCTCCCCACCAAGGCTGACCTGGAGGCTTTAGTGCTGCGGCTAGAAGAGACCCACCGCCGTGACCTGCAGGAGGTACGTTCAGAGGTAAAGCAGCTATCAGATAGAGTGACGGGGGGGAGACCTCCCTGACATCTCTGGAAAATCGGGTACAACAGCTGGAACGAGCTCAGCTGGACCAACTCACTCAGGTCTCAGCCTTACAGCTGGATTTAGAGGAGCTGGAAGACCGGAGCCGTCGTAATAATTTACGGTTCCGGGGCCTCCCGGAGGCGTCGGGCCCAGAGTCACTGCAACCTACAGTCCTAGCTATATGCCAACAGCTGGACACCTCCATCCCATCCCAGGATATAGAGTTTGACCGTGTCCATCGTGCTCTGGGACCACGATCTACGGACCAAGGGACGTGATATGTCGCTTACACAGGTACTCTCATAAAGACCTCCTGCTACGCAAAGCATGGGAAGTGGGGGACATTGATTTTGATGGCGCCTCTATACGCCTGCTTCCGGATCTATCCAGAGCCACCTTGCAGCGGCGGGCCTTGCTCCGACCCCTTCTAGACCGATTGCGAGAACTGGGATGCACGTACAGGTGGGGGTTCCCCATCTCCCTTACGGTGAGGAAGGGGTCTTCCTCCTTCACTCTCCGCCACCCGGAGGAGCTTCCCAGCTTGTTTGCCTTTCTAGAGACTGAGAGTGTTCCGGTTCCTAACTGGCTGCAGCCTTTACCCCAGATGAATGGAGGGGCCTCTAGGAGAGTTGGGGGCGGCGGCTTGCCTCCCCGGCCTGCGAGGGGACGCCGGGGCCCGCGCTACATATCCCGGCCTGGCGACAGGGAGACTTAGGCTGGTCTGACGAACTGCAGGACATAAGATCCTACCCACTGGCTCTTTTGTTTTCTCTTTTTTCTGTGTTCTTTATGCCTGAATTATGGTGTGTAAACTTTATCTCATGCCCGAGCACCTGTGGTACCTGAATGGCTCCCCTGCCCCTTCCTATGTATCCAGGACAACATCCCTGATAGATCTACTGGGTCCCTCAATGGTGGACTGTTATGAGGACTTATGTTGGAGTGGAGACCTCCCGCCCGCCTCGGGTGGCTTCAGCCTCTCAGGGGCGACCTGATCTCTGCACATCCCGCGTGGGGTCCTCTGATCTGTACTTCCCGGCAGGGTCTCAGTGAAAGGGAAATAACTCTCTCTCCCGTTTCCGTGGATCTGGAGGACTGGTAAGTAGACCGGGGCTATGAGGACGCATAGCTCGGATTGATGATCAGAGACTGAACCACCCCGGTCTACTCTGCTGTTGGAACTATACATACTGGTGCAGCCCACTGAGGCCTCTGGCTGTAGAATGATTTAATTTACTTTTCTTCGGTTTCAGAGACTGCGAAGTCCCTGTTGGGCTCTTTATGATGTTTGATCACAGGCAGTCTGGCCTGGAGCTGTGCACTAGTGGTCCACTTTGGGAATAAGGGCTTTATGTTAGGGAGGACGCTAGTGGCGGCGGGTGCATACTACCCATGGTATCGCTCTGTGGAGTCCGGGTCACCGGCTCTCGGCAGGGCGATATGTCATTTGTCACGGGTCCTTTGGTATTTACTTCCTAACAGGGGTTAATGCCCATATTCCATTTATTTTCTGGTATAATAACTACAGTCATGCAGTTGTTTCAGCTTAGCCAAACCCCATGTGGACCCATATTATGTTATAGGGAGAGGTTGGGGGGGCGGGGCTCGCTATCACTGGCCGTCGCGATGGGGCGTCTCTTTCCTCTGGCGCGTCGCCTCTGAAGGGGTGGGCCGACTGCTGGAGGGGGGGATGCCCCGTGATGGTTGGGGAGGTGGAGTCCCGTGCCCTGAGGAGGCCGGGGGGGAGGGGGGGGGACGCAGCATCGGAGGGGGCGCCCCACTTTTACCTGCCCTTGTCCAATTATTGATGGCGGGGGTGGGGGGATGTGGCCACTTCCTATGGGCCGGTGCTATACTTCTCTGTTACTGAAGAATGGGTTAATACATAGTTAGTATATTTAGAGTCCAGTCGTGGTAAGGTACCGGTTGTCTGCAATAACCAGCATTAATGTCTCTGTGATTTTGATTTCAGCATGCACACTTTAGTAAACTTAAATGTCTGCTTTTGATTTTGATTTTATACTGTTTAAAAGGTTTGTTTCATGTTCTATAACTGGGAGAGCTCTGGCAGGAGCTTGACCCCTCCTGTGATTGCCTTCCAACCTCCCAAAATAGGCCTACACTCCGAGTGTCTGGCGGACGCTTCGTGTGTGTTACTCCTTCTGATAGGACCCCACTAGGGATTGGCATTTTCTTGCCTTCCTCCTACATCTTTTCCCTGTGCTGACCTGAGATTTATATGATTGATAC
>BLSH010056635.1:301029-322707 GCA_018402905.1 Glandirana rugosa | reverse complement strand
ACAGAGAAACGTCCAGACTCCGACAGAGGACAGCCTCAGACCTGCAAAGAGACAGCCTCAGACCTGCAAAGAGACAGCCCAGACCAGCAAATAGACAGCCTCAGACCTGCAAAGAGACAGACTCAGACCTTCAAATAGAAAGCCCAGACCTGCAAAGAGACAGCCTCAGACCTGCAAATAGACAGCCTCAGACCTGCAAAAAAACAGCCCCAGACCTGCAAATAGACAGCCTCACACCTGCAAAGAGACAGCCCCAGACCTGCAAAGAGACAGCCTCAGACCTGCAAATAGACAGCCTCAGACCTGCAAAGAGACAGCCTCAGGCCTGCAAAGAGACAGCCCAGACCTGCAAAGAGACAGCATCAGACCTGCAAATAGACAGCCTAAGACCTGCAAAGAGACAGCCCCAGACCTGCAAAGAGACAGCCTCAGACCTGCAAAGAGACAGCCTCAGACCTGCAAAGAGACAGCTCCAGTCCTGCAAAGAGACAGCTCCAGTCCTGCAAAGAGACAGCCTCAGACCTGCAAAGAGACAGCCTCAGAGCTGCAAAAAGACAGCTCCAGAGCTGCAAAGAGACAGCCCCAGACCTGCAAAGAGACAGCCCCAGACCTGCAAAGAGACAGCCCCAGACTTGCAAAGAGACAGCTCCAGACCTGCAAAGAGACAGCTCCAGACCTGCAAAGAGACAGCCCCAGACCTGCAGATAGACAGCCTCAGACCTGTAAAGAGACAGCACCAGACCTGCAAAGAGACAGCCTCAGACCTGCAAAGAGGCAGCTCCAGACCTGCAAAGAGACAGCCTCAGACCTGAAAAGAGACAGCCTCAGACCTGCAAAGAGACAGCCTCACCTCCTTGTTGTGGCCATTACATTCTGTCCATGCATTTTCAAGGCAATCCCGCTCTCCCCTGGACTACATCTCCTATAATTCTTTGCAGTACAGAAGGGAGGGGGAGGGAGGAACACTGTGCTCTGTTTCCCTCCCCTAACCTCTGTACTGCGGGGAGAGTGCAGGGAGGAGGGGGCTGACATAGGAGAGGGGAGGGATGCTGGGAGGGACTGTATTCATCAGAACACCTGGCAGGTTTCCACAGGGCGGCGGTCGTGAGATGAGAAGAGCCCGCTCTATCCAGTGAATGAAATTCAGAGGAGGAGCGGCTTCAGCCTGTGTGCTGCTTGTAGCATCGCCGCTGCTCCTCCTCTGAGTTTCATTCACTGGATAGAGCGGGCTCTTCTCATCTCACGGCCGCCGCCCTCCGGGAAGCTGTCAAACAGGATGGAATAGTCGGGACTCAGGCGGGCGGCCAAAATGACATTTGGACTAGCGGCCCCGGCCCACCGGGCATATGCCCGGTGTGCCCTATGGCCAGTCCGGCCCTGACCACATGTGTTTTCACTTTCTCTATTTTCAACTTGACTGGCAACCAACTGTTTGCAAGGAGCACATGGAAACCGTATGGTACACATGCGTCATTTTCAGTGCCGAACATCTGGAAGAGTGGCTTGGTGCAGTGGTAAAGTTTCATGTATTTGTGGTCACTACTTCCCGTGAACTTTTACTATGTAAAAATTTTAGTACCTAAACTTCAGCTTTAAGCCACTTTCCAAAAGCAATGGAAGCATGCAACCTACCATCAACAGTTTAAATATTTACACTATATTACCAAAAGTATTGGGACACCTGCTTTTGGACACATGAACTTTAATCCCAGTTTTGGTCCGTAGGGTTCAATATGGAGTTGGCCCACCCTTTGCAGCTATAACAGCTCCAACTCTTCTGGGAAGACTGTCCACAAGGTTTAGTAGTGGGTCTATGGGAATGTTTGACCATTCTTCCAGAAGCACATATGTGAGGTCAGGCACTGATGTTGGCCTGGCTTGCAGCCTCCCCTCTAATTCATCCCAAAGGTGTTCCATCGGGTTGAGGACAGGACTTTGTGCAGGCCAGTGAAGTTCCTCCACCCCAAAGTCGCTCAACCACGTCTTTATGGACCTTGCTTTGTGCACTGGTCCAAATAATTTGGTGGAGGGGGGGGGGGGGAATTATGGTGTGGGGTTGCATTTCAGGGGTTGGGTTTGGCCCCTTCGTTTCAGTGAAGGTAACTCTTATGCTGTAAGCATACCAAGACATTTTGGACAATTTCATGCTCCTAACTTGGATGAGGGGTCATGGATGAGGAAGGTTGGGGTGGAGGAACTTGACTGGCCTGCACAGAGTCCTGACCTCAACCCGATAGAATACCTTTGGGATGAATTAGAGTGGAGACCGTGAGCCAGGCCTTCTTGTCCAACATCAGTGCCTGACCTCACAAATGTGCTTCTGGAAGAATGGTCAAACATTCCCATAGACACACTCCTAAACCTTGTGGACAGCCTTCCCAAAAAAGTTGAAGTTGTTATAGGTGAAATGGGTGGGCCAACTCAATATTGAACCCTACGGACCAAGACTGAGATGCCATTAAAGTTCATGTGTGTGTAAAGGCAGGCGTCCCAATACTTTTGTTAATATAGTGATAACCCATATGGAAAAACAGTAATACATTAATTTAAAGTATAACTAAAAGGCAAAACCTTTTTTTCTAGTTTTGGATAGAATGGAGAGGAATTAGAACACCTGTCAGTTTCTATCTAGGGAGATTCACCCTCTTTATTTGTCCTGTTTACCATTATCATTGAAATTTAATGTAAAAGAAATCCCACATTTTGGGTTGTCCCCAGAAACATAATAGAGGGGAAATCTTCCAATGGGGACACTAGTTCTGGTGACCTGAGGAATTCTCTTAATTTGCAGGGATTCCCTCTCACTTCCTGTTTTGGCTATGGGACAGGAAGTGAAAGGAAATCTCCCCAGTGGGACACAGATGGGTTATGACCCTCCCTAACTCTATTCATAATTAAAAAGAACAAGTTCTGCCTTTAGTTTTACTTTAATCAATTTCATCATTTTTGCAACAAAATTGCTGTGTGTAGTCTAGAACAGTCTATGGACTTGTTCACACCTTGAGAAGTCAGTGTGGATCAGTGCACCTCCACGCCATCTGCAAACCGTATAATCAGCTCTGTACCATTTTTTCAGTTGCATTACATTGTTGCTGAAAAGTTGAAATAGTAATAAACAGAGAGAATACAGATTTACAATAACTAGCGCAGACATCAAAGAAATGCAAACTGCATTCAAAGACTGATCTTGGATATGTGCACAGCAATTTTCAAGCAATTGCAATCACTATCAATCAACTTTTGATTGCAAAAACCATTCCATAGATCAAGGCCACCCTTCTACATTTTGGATGATTTCATGCTTTTGATACAAATGTTTGTGGTAGATTACCTTTTTAGTTTTTGCCATTGAAAATGGTTGAAATTACCATATGTATATTTAGCATGAGGTTTTAGGCTGGATTCACACCATAGTGGTGCAAATTCCAGCCTGCTTGCTGCTGAGAAGGGGCACAGCCGCGGTTCGGCGGCTCTTGTCCGTTCTCACAGTGCAGCTGCGGGGGGAGGGAGGGGGAGGTGCCGCGAGCAGGGGAAATATCCCCGTTCAGTGCAGAACACATCTCCCTGTTAGATGCGTTCCCATTGAACAGTTTGGTTCCCAATTGCGTATCGCATGGATATGCAATTAGCAGACCTCCAGATGTTGCAGAACTACAAGTCCCATGAGGCATAGCAAGACTCTGACAGCCACAAACATGACACCCAGAGGCAGAGGCATGATGGGACTTGTAGTTTTGCAACAGCTGGAGGTCCGCTAATTGCATATCTATGGCGTATCGTATATATACTGCTGCAGAATGGCAGCATCCCGCAAATCGCCGTACTTAAGCGGCGGCTCGCGCCACTAGCGGGCGGGAGCACGCTGCCAGCGGCGCGCTCTCGTACCCGCCGCACTCTGCAGGAGTATGCCCGCGGATCGGGCGAACCCGATGTCCGCTGGTGAGCCGCAATGACCTGGCAGAGAGAAAGAATGGGGAACCCCCATGATTGCGATTTTTTTTTTTTTTTTACCAAAAATATGAGGAAGAAAATAAAATCGGTCAAAACCGATGAATACATTTTTTTTATATATTTTTTTTTGGGGGGGATTTGTATTTTAGCAAAAATTAAGAAATATTGTTTTTTTTTTGCAAAATTGTCGTTCTTTTTTTGTTTATAGCGGTGATCAGAAATGACGCAGAGGTGATCAAATACCACCAAAAGAAAGCTCTATTTGTGGAAAAAAGGACGCAAATTTTGTTTGGGTACAACATCGCACGACCGCGCAATCGTCAGTTAAAGCGACGCAGTACCGAATCGCAAAAAGTCCTAACATGGCAAATCCTTCCGGGTGTGAAGTGGTTAATATGCTGGCTATTCGCACCACATTGCACAGAAAATGCGCACATTTTCTGTGCAATGCGGTGTGCGAATGCAACGCACCTATGTGAACCTGACACATAGAAAACAATGTGTTTTCAAGTGTCATGCGAATTGGATGCGGTGTAAGCTGCATCCAATTCACATAGGTGTGAACCCAGCCTAAAGGATAAGTTCAACTTTGAGAACATTACGTGTTCCACCTGTATTTAGGGCGTAACATGTTCCCAATGCTGCAGCCGCTCCCTACTGCCTTCTCTCCCTGTGACAGCAGCAGTTCCTCTTACTAACTGCCACTTTTTGAAAACAGCGCGACCATGCGGGGCTCCTCCCACATAGCCCCGTCATTCATTCACAGAGTTCTGCATATGAATGAACTACATGTCCCAACATCCTTTGCGGTTGTCGGCTTGTAGTTTTCAATGAACTACCACGGCGCTGTTGAGTGCTGAGGAAGTTCATTGAGTCTTCCCATCCATGTGAAACTGCTTGGCCATACAATGTGCAGTGTGCGGTCAAACAGCTCACACTGACTGGTCTACAGGAGACCTGTATACAGTGTTGCCAACCTCCCACAGCATTTTTTACTGGCAAAACATGGAAAAATGTACTGGCGGAGCACATTTTTTACTGGCAACCTGAAAAATAACAGAACTCCTATTAAAAACTAAGACAATTGATATTTAAACACAACATGGAAACACTGACAATACCCATATCAAGTAATTTGCCCCCGTTTACACTTAAAAAGTCAGCACAGCATGACAAATTATCAGACCCTGATTTTTACAACTGTCAGTAAATTTACTGGCAGTTGGCAACACTGCTCCATACTTGGCTCAGTATAGAGTATATTAATTAACGAAATTACAAAAAAAAAAAAAATGTAATTAAAATACAATATATATATATATTTTATATAGAACATAATTGTACCAAATGCCACTAAAAGGTCTATTGTAGAGCACTGTTTTAATCTAAAAACACAATGATTTAATATAAAGAGACAAATTGTTTGCAAAAGTAGTTTCATATGTTAAGCCACAGCCTCACTCACCTCAATGAGAGGACCTGTACTGTACTGATGATCACTAGGGGGTGGAGAAACCCCCCCCCCTGACCCCAAAGGGATAATGAAATGGCGGGGACACAAACAGGGTCTCATCCAGAAGTGAGAAACCCACAACTCCTCTTATCAGACACCAGCAGAGCACCTCCCACCGGCACCGATCCAGAACTTCACAAACCCGTCCTGGTGTGGGGGAGACCCAGCCGGTCAGGTGTCTCTCTGACCCAATACAGACGGGGTCCCCCCTCCCATTATGCACCTGTCAACATCCGTCCCGGCCGACACCAGGTACACAGACCTGCGCCGGGAAGGCGCAGTCTTTCCGGGAGGACGCAGATGCTCCCCAGACCCCTGCTGTGGAGAGGCGCCGCTGAGAACGAGTGCCTGCCATTCAAAAATGGCGCCAGGCGGCACCATCACATCACTGCGCATGCGCCTGCCCCACCGAGCGTGTACGAGTTCTCCCGAGCTCGGCAGGCTTCGGAATGGCGCATGCGCAGTTGCACTGTCGGCCCGCAGCCATCCTTTTTACGGGCACCGCTGTCCGTAACGGACATTCGCGGACAGCCAGAAAATAGACTGGTATTTACTTGCTGTCCGTGAATTAACGGACGGTTGGCAACACTGCCTGTGTGTATATATATATATATATATATATATATATATATATTTTTTTTAGCAAAGACTCTGGAGAATAAAATGGTGGTCATTGCAATATTTTATGTCACACTGTATTTGCGCATCAGTATTTCAGACATGATTTTTTTGGAAAAAATACATTTTTTTAAATTAAAAAATAAGAAAACAAAGCTAGCCCATTTTGTTTGTACATTGTGAAAGAGGATGTTATGCTGAGTAAATAGATGCCAAACATGTTAAGGATGAAAATTGTACACACTCGTGGAATGGCGCCAATCGACTGTACTTAAAAATCTACATAGGCAATGCTTTAAAAAATTTTAATGGTTACCAAATTGCAGTTACAGAGGAGGTCTTTTGCTCGAATTATTGCTCACACTCTGACGATCATGGCGATACCTCACATATGTGATTTGAACACCGTTTATATTTGCAGACGCGACTTACATATGCGTTTTCTTTGCTGTGCGAGCTCGCAGGGACACAGAGCTTTAAATAAAAAAATATATATTTTATTGTATTTTTTTAGCACTGTTCCTTTTAAAAAAAAATCGGATCACTTTTACTGCTGTCACAAGGAATGTAAACATCCCTTGTAACAGACTGGATATGGCCAAAGGATGAAGGTCAAAGGCACCTTCATCCCTTGGTAGAAGAGAAATAGGAATATGAAAAATGGGATTTTAATGGTGCCAACCAAATGAGACAATGATAATATAAAACTAAATATTTTATTATTACAAAATGTAAAAGTGTTTAAAGGTAAATATTGCTTCCAGAGTGAGAACACATTACCATATTACCACATAATACAGTTACACTATGTAGAAGGAACAACAGAACTGTGTCTGAATGCTTGTAAGTTCTATATGTTTTTGGCAAATAGCTTCGTCAGGAACTATAATGCCCCGTACACACGGTTCGACGATCGCACGTACGATTGCGTCGAATCGTATGTTGGCTGTTGTATGCAGCATACTGACTGCACTACACGATCGTACGGCCGGGGAAAGAATGTTCAGGTGCATGTAGTTAGCATCCAGCCATTCCTGACTTTGGAGCATGCGTGTTTTGCACAATACAACTTTGTTGTACCAACTGCTCTGTACACACGATACAACGGTCGTATGAGAGTTTTCTAGTCTGCTCATACAACTCCCTTGTACGACCGTCGTATGTTCGACTGTTCAAATCACGCATACAAACGATCGATATCGCATACAACGGTCGTGAGTACGACCTGTTGTATGCGATCGTCGAACCGTGTGTACGAGGCTTAATGCGTACAAAGGTTCTAGACAAATAGAAAAAAAATTAGTAGAACAAAGACCAGTCCATAACAGTCTCACAAAAATAAATACATTTTGCTCATTATTAGGATCAAAAGTTACATCATATTTATCAATCTTAGTATGGATATATGTCACTAAAAAACTCTGGGAAACCGATCCAAAAAAGGGTACTAAACTAAAATAATAATATACAACAATTACTAGTACTATATACCTGTGATTGATGGTAATGGAGAAATCTTCAGCAGCGATAGCAATGGGTTCCAATTAAAAGGAGTCTGAGCTCACATGAGAGGACTGCAGAGTGGATCACCAACACATGGAAGCAGAGATTAATGGCTCGTACACACGGGACGACGATCGCGCGTACGACCGTGTTGAATCGTACGTTGACGGTCGTATGTAGCCCACTGACATGCACACGACGGTCGTACATACAACTTGCGGCCGGCCGAACGTGATGACGCGAACGAGCATATAATGAGGAAGTAGCGTCACCTTTTGGGCTCCTTTCTAATTTCATGTTAGTTGAAAGTGGACTTGGCGCATGCGTGTTTAGCACAATACAACTTTGTTGAACACTGCTGCTCTACACACGACTCAACGGTCGTATGCGAGCTTGTTGACACGACCAAGTTTTCTAGTCTGCACATACAACTCCCACGAACGACCGTCGTATGTTCAACTGTTGAAAGTGCCGCCACAGACGATCGATTCTGCATGCAACGGTCGTGAGTACGACGTGTTGAACACGATCGTCGTCCCGTGTGTACGAGGCTTTAGTAAGGTCCCTCTAAATTTATCACATTGGAGTGATTGCTGATAATCTACCAAACAAAAATCCTCCATAAGTATGCTCTCTAAGCACATATAGAAGACAAACATTGCCACAAATAAACATGTACTCCATAGGACCACCATCCCTTGTCACAGTAATAGTCAGTGACAGGTACTCTTTATGGAGAGATCGGGGGTCTGAAACAGTGGTTCTCAACCCTGTCCTCAAGTACCCCCAACAGGCCTTGTTTTCAGGTTTTCCTTTATCTTGCACAGGTGCTTTAAATCAGAGTCAATGGCTTGGTATTTTTGACAGCTATTTTATCTAAGAGAAATTCCCAAAACATGGCCTGTTGGGCGTACTTGAGGACAGGGTTGAGAACCACCGGTCTAAAAGACCCCCAATCCCTCCTTTGCACTTAAAAGTATTCATTGGCCGCCGAGTAAACTGGAAGTGACGTCGCTTCTGGAATTTCACAAAGGAGACCCATTCGGAGACGATTCCGGCTTCTATTGAGACCAGGGTTGCCACATCATCCCTTTAATCCTGGACATATATTAATTACACAGGGTCTGTGGCTGATTAAGGTGGTAATTAAACTTACTTGGTGCCTTATCTGCATTAAATTAGCCTCAGAACCTGTGTAATTCACATAATGTCCTGGATTAAAGGGATGATGTGGCAACCCTGATTGGGACTCCTCGCAGCCGGCAGACGCACTGAATGGACGCTCTGGTCTCCCGGTGGGACAGGAGACCGGAGAAGAGCGGCGGAAGGCGGCAGGAGGGGGGATGCCCCCTCCTGCTGCCTGGGATAACGTCTGAGCGGCTGCTGAGCCGGACCAGCTGTTATCACCAGATAGCCGACCGCCCACTCTGAAAAACGGTACCGAGGTATAGCCTGCAGCTGCAGGTTATACCCCGGTAAGTCCACTTCTCCCGACTGACGTACAGGTACATCGATTTGCACAAAGTGGTTAAGAGAGCCAAGTTTCATTAATGCCTGCTGTTTTGTTCCTCTGTTATCAGTATGAGTCACTTCTGACAAGTTTTCTTGACACCAAGAGAAAAATGGTGGCAGGGGAGGGAACACCAGCAGATTGACAGCCTCAGCTCTATTCCTGTGAGGCGTGTGGAGGGGGAGTGTCTCTTCCCTCCAATCAGCTCTCAGAGCTCTCCTCACTGAGCTCTGCACAGTGTAGTTTAAGCTCTCTGCCCCCTTTTTTCTGAACTCGCAGACAAGCTTTATAAATTCTGGACTTTGAACAAATGTAGAGAAGAAAAGACTGCAGAAAAACAGGTACAAATTTTGTTGGATGATTTGTTTTATCTCTGTGTATCACCCGAGGCTAGTTTTTTTCCTGCTCCTAGTAGCTAAATAGTGTTACCCTATGTGTCCATGCACACTACTTCAGGCTATTAGCATTTTTTGAGCTTCAGCGTCTAGGAGCAGAAAAAAAATGTTTTTGTAGAGTTTCCTGGAGCGTTTTTCCAGCAGATATGCTCCTAAACGCTGCTAAACGCTACTAATAGTGTTTTTTGAGCTTTCTTTTGCTTTTACTGCAAAAATGCTAATAAATGCTAATAAAACACTAAAGCTCCTGAACGCTCCTAAAATGCTACTACAAAACGCAATTACTAGCGTTTATTTACCCAGCGTTTTTTTTTAACTTAATAAAAATGCTACTGTGCATGGAGTCGAACAGTTTGTGTACCTGAATGCTCTAGTTATCTTTGGAATTTAAAATGTAATTACACTGCATCTGAGCACCACAAAACCAAAAAACGGTGTTTAATTAATTTTTAATATTCAAATCAAATTCGCTCATCCATCCATGTCTCCATGGTTTATTTTGTTGAGGAATCACTTTGACAGCATTTCTAATGGTGTGGTGGTCATCTTGTGTAAAGGCAGATAATAATTCATGTAGCATTTACTTTCTGGAATCCATCTGCTCTTAGCTCAGGCTTGCACGGAGGAGAGTGTGCTTAGCTGAGAAAGCCCCTCCTCTCCTCCTGAAGACTCCTGGGATGTATAACATCATTTGCCTAGGTAAGAAACCAGGAAGTAACTGAACAAATGTAAAAAAAACAAACAAAAAACAAGTAAATATGATATATTTTCCTATTTACTAATGCTAGAGGATCAAAAATTAGGGAAAATGGTTATCATACTTACCGTAATTTTCCTTTCCTGGAGGATCATCATGTCAGCCTACGTATGGGTCAGGTCCTCCCCTCTGACCCCCATAGGACAACCCCCTACTTGAATAAAAGGAGGGCTTCCCCTTACCCCTACGTTCCTAACCTTCCTCGTGACGGAACATCAGGGAGGGAAACCCTAGGCTGACACGATGAGCCTCCAGGAAAGGAAAATTACGGTAAGTATAACAATTTTCCATATTCCTGGAGCTCATCATGTCAGCCTATGTATGGGATATAACTAGCATACAATAAACAGGGCGGGAAAAACCCAGACATCATCCAAAAAAAAAAACTATTAAATTAGACAGAAAGAGCGGAGGTCAGCACCGAAGTGCCCAATGCCTGTGAAGGGCCGTACATCACATCCAAGCGATAATGAGCAATAAAAGTGTTAGGGGACTTCCAGCTAGTAGCCTTACACACTACTTCTGCAGGAACCTTGTATGACTTGCTCACGAAGCTGATACTGCCCTTGTTGAATGAGCCCTAACCTCCTCTGGCGGATGAAGACCTGAAGCCGTGTACGCCTGTCTTATGGTTTGTACAATCCATGAGGAAAGAATTCTGGAGGAAGCCATCTGACCTTTCTTAGGGCCTATTGGTAGAATGAACAGATTAGCCACCTTCCTGACGTCCTTTGTTCTGCGTAGATATGTCGAGATAACCTGGCAGACATTCTCTTTTGACCAGTCCTCTTCAACCGACATTGATGAAATAGAAGGTAATACGACTTCCCAAATTATATGGAAAGGTGAAACTACCTTAGGGAGAAAAGACGGTACTGGACGAAGAACTATCCTGTCCTGAAACAGTTCGCAATACGGTGGTCTTGCTGAAAAGGCCTGTATTTCTGAGGCCCACCTGGCCGTTCAAATAGCTGTTAAGAAGACCGCCTTTAGGGTCAACAAGAATAATGAGATGTTCTCATCCGGCCAGAAGGGCTATTTCATTAGTGCTAGGAGGACCAGAGGGAGATCCCATTTTGGGAAAAAAGGCCTGCTTGGAGGCCTTAGCTTTAGGGCTGCCTGCATAAAATGAGACACTAATGGGTCTTCCGCCCAACGCAGTCCCGTCAATGCTGAAATAGCGGACAGTTGGACTCTTACTGTTCTGTAGCTAAGTCCTTTGTCCACGGCCATGACATCATTCCAAGATGGAGATTCAGGATTAAATTGCTTTGAAGCTGCCACCTCAGAATACTTTTTCCATACCCTGTAGTATGTCGTGTTCAAAGATAGTTTCTGAGACTTGAGCAGTGTCTTCTGATCTCTTTCCGTTATGCCCATCTGGGTTAGTCTGTGCCTTTCAACAGCCAAGCCGTCAAATTGAGCTGAGCCACACTGGGGTGTAGTGTGCCTCCCTGTAGAAGCAGGTCTCTGGCCTTCGGGAGCGCTATTGGAGGCGCTATCGATAACTGCATAAACAGCGTGAACCATGGACGGTTGGGTCAGAATGGGGCAATCATAATGGCCTTCCCTTTCTCCTGTTGGATTTTGAGCATTGTCCCCAGGACCAGGGGAATTGGAGGAAAGATGTACACCAGTTGAAACCTCCAGCATTGAGACAGTGCATCCTGACCCCTGGCCTTGGGATGGAAGGATCTGGAAAAAAAAACGGTAGCTGGGCATTGAGGTGAGAAGTTATCAAGTTGACTCCCTGAGTTCCCCTCTGCGTGCACAGTGGTAAAAGGAATTTCTGATTTAGCATCCATTCGCTCCGATCTGGGAACTGTCTGCTTAAGGCATCTGCTCTGGTATTCTGTACCCCCGGAAGGTAAGAAGCTGTTAAGGATGACAGGTTGCTCTCTGCCCATCGGAAGATTTATGCTGCAATTTGTAGAAGGGGCAGGCTCCTTGTACTCCCCTGATTGGACACATATGCCACCGCTGTTCTGTTGTCCATTAACATTTGGACATGACATCCTTGAAGTAGAGGAGAAAATGCTACCACGGCCTTCTGTGCTGCCATCAGCTCTAGACAGTTGGAGGAATAAGGAACTATTCCTACCCATCTCCCCTGAGCGACTTTGTCCAGACAGTGTGCGCCCCAGCCCTTTAGACTCGCGTCTGAAGTAATTGTGATCATCTGTGATACAAAAAGCAGGAGACCCTCAGGTTGCTCGGTCTCGTCCACCATGACAGGGCTTGTTTCACAAATTGAGGTATGCATATCTCTTGAATCAAAGAGACTCTGTCCCATTGTTGGAGAAAGGCAAACTGTAGGTGCCTGAGATGCCACCTTGCCCATGCCACTGTGGGTACTGCTGCATTCATCAAGCCCAAGACTCTCATACAATGTCTCGCCGACACTGAAGGACTCCTCTTCAGAGCTCGAACCGTAGAGGCTAAGAGCAATATATTCTCCTTCGGAATGAATACTCTGCCCAATACAGAGTCGAACAAGACCCCTAGATACTCCAACCTCTGTGATGGGATTAGCTGGCTTTTGTCATAGTTGATTAGCCAGCTAAAGTCTTGAAGATCCTTCAGCGTCCTTGTTCAATGTAACATCAGGGATTGCCTGGAATCTGCCAGGAGGAGCACGTTGTCGAGATAATGAAAAATTGTTATATTTTCCAACCGGAGAAGGGCCACAGCCACCAGAAGGATTTTTGAAAATGGCCGGGACGCTGAACTGAGGCCGAATGGCAGACAAACAAACTGTTACTGAGCTTCTCTGACTGTAAAACTTAGGAATCGGTGGAAGGATGCGTGGATTGGGACATGCAGATACGCATCTAGCAAGTCTATGGAGAGCATCCAATCTGACAGTTGAACCACCGCTATATTCCTACACAGAGACTCCATCCGAAAACTTGCTGGTTTTATGAAGATATTCAAAAACTTTACATCCAAACTGGCCTGAATTTCCCCAAAGCCTTTTTCACTAAGAAGATTGGAGAGAAGACTCCTACGGCTCTTTGCTCCTCCAGAACCAGAACAATAGCTCCTGCCTTCAATAGGTCTTGAATATAAGAATCTAACAAGTCCTTTTCTCCCTGCGGGGGGAAGGCACACGGGATCTCACGAAATTATTCCCTGGAGGCTGATGTTCCCACTCCACTCGATAACCGTCCTTCACTACCAACCGAACCCAAGGATCTGGAATTTGGTCCGCCCAGATTTGAGAAAAGAGAGATAGCCTTGCTCCCACTTGTGGAATCTGGGCGGGCCGACCTTCAGAAAGATTTTTCTGTAGTTTTCGGACCCTGGTTGAACTTGGGCTTTTGACCTTTGTGAGCTGGCTGGGAATTCCGCCAGAGCTGTTGCATATCCTCTTTCCCTGGCCGATAAGATCTTGTCTCACGAAACTGCCTACCTCCAGGACGAAAGGGCTGATATTTCCTTCGCCTTTCTTGCGGGATATGACCTAATTTTCCGCCTGTTACTCGCTGGATGGCTTCTTCTAGAGTTTTTCCAAACAAGACCTGCCTGCTATATGACACTGAACAGAGACCTTGTTTTGACGCACTATCTGCCGTCCAATGTTTTAGCCATAGTGCTCTCTTGGCTGCCACTGACTGTGCCATCATTGTGGCTGACAACTGAACCAGGTCCACTGCTGCTTCAGCAACAAAGTCTGCTGCTGACATAAGGTGTATTAAGGTTGTTCGGAAGGCCTCCTGCTCCTTGTCCAGATCTTTCAATTGCCCACCCCAGGCTCTCATGGCTCGGGCCACTGATGTCATGGCCACTGCAGGCTTACAGGCTGCCCCTGCTCATAGGTATGCTCTTTTGAGTTCCGCATCCAACCGTCTGTCCATCACATTGCGAAAGGCTACGGAATTGTCAAGCGGCAGTGCTACACACCTTGCCAATCTCTGTAGAGATGCATCTACTTTTGACGCATTGTCCCATATTTCTGAGCCCTGAGAACGGAAGGGGTAGAGTTTAGAAATTGTATTCTGAAGACTTGATCTTTTGTCCAGTTTTGACCATTCCTCCTTTATTAATTCCTGGATCTCAAACATTTCCTCATCTTTTGTGGAGGTTGCAATGGTTCTTCCTCCCAGGCGATCGCTTGTTTATCCACCATGACAAGGTCCGGCACTAGATTTTTTTTTTTTTTTTTACATATCATTCAGCTTCCTTGCTACCTGGATTCATCTGATCTTCATGCCTCTGCTTCAGGTCTGGGAGAATCCATATCCATTCTCTATATAATAAAAAGCTGGGTTAGCAAGGCAAAATAACAAGCTCCCCCTCCTCCTCTCCATCTAGCAGAGTGCTGCTGCTGCTGCTGCTGCTGCTGCTTCAAACCTGTGTGTGTGGCTGCACCAACAGCAAGCCCCCCACTGACACACTAACCTGCTTCCTATTTGAGCCCTAGCCCCCTCCCACAAGGCGGAATCCCAGAACTGGACTCCGTCCCACAGGATGTGAGGACACAGGAAACGCCTCTGCCGCCATTTTGGACTAGGAAATAACGAGGAACGGACCCGGGAAGCGTCCCTCCTGGCATCAGAACCCCATCACAGCCCACCAGATAGAGAGGGATGCCGGAGAGCCGCGCCATACCCCTGCTGACCACTGACAATAAAACACTGTTTAGGCTGCACGATCTGCCCGGCGCCAGGCGCACCTACAGGAGAGGATTTACCTCTGTCTGGGAGCCATCCACCTGGTAAGGCTAAACCATGTAGGAGAGGTATGAATCTTCACCTCTTGCAACTTGATAGTAGGGTAGTAGGATCACCAGTTTGTTGTCTCCGGAGCGAGGACAGAGAAGGAACGTAGGGGTAAGGGGAAACCCTCCTTTATTCAAGTAGGGGGTTGTCCTATAGGGGTCAGAGGGAAGGACCTGACCCATGCGTCGGCTGACATGATGAGCTCCAGGAAAGTCAATGCTGATTGAAAGAGTCAAGTTCATGTCCAGCCACAACCTATTTTCTTTAGTTTTGAGTAAAGTGGGAAACCCTGCTGGATTTTAGAGAGATTACAGAGATTTCTCTTCACTAACTATAATGGTGACAACAGTTTCAGCAAACAGGAAGTGAGGAAAAATCTGCCATAAGGACAATCAGCAAAGCCCACATAACCTCAGGGTGCATTCTACAGGAGATTGCAAACAGGCAGGTAGGTGTATTTTATTGCAGAAGAGACATGCCTTTCTTTTCTGCAATAAAGAAGCCTGTTTGCTATTTTTTTGTCAGCTTCAATTCCACTTTAAAACTAAACTTTGGCTAATACATTTTAAAGCTGAACTAGGCTCCCAGAAACACTCACCTCCTTGCTCCAGTGATCCCTCGCCAGCCACTGTCATTTTCTCCCTGCTTACCTCAAGGTGGCAGGTTTTTGGTCTTTTGATTGGCTGGTTGAGAAATTATGTCTACCTGCGCATTCACACTGGAGAATGGGCGTCCGCAGGTAGGGGCAAGGGGTGGCGGGTGCCCCCCCCCTGGAATCTTATCTTATGTTTTTAATTGTGGGTGGCTCAGGCTGCCTCACAGTACAGACACCTCCGGCACCTCCTCTTCACACTGCTCGGGCCTGACGGCGCCATGACCCGGCCGTCTGGGGCCTCTTCATGGGAGGAGGGGGGCAGCACTGGCCGCAGTGGTGTCCCCGGTGATCGGGGAAAGAGCAGTGCGCTGTGTTTGTGTCTGTACGCCCGGGACTCCGCCCCCCGCCCTGCCCATACACCAGGCTGCAGCAGGCAATGCAAACACAATGACACTATGACAGCTGCCTGGCTGGGCTGTCTGCTGCTGAGCAGCAAGCCCAGCCTCCTTCTCCTCCCTCCTGAGTCCTGACTGAGTCACACTGACTCTGAGCGAGGCAGCGGCCGTCAGTGTGACTCGGCCAGCCAGCGCGGCCCCGCATCAGCAAGCAGTGAGTGACGACAGGACTCAGGAGGAGAAGAAGGAGAGAGAGAAGGAGCCCCAGGCTCCCAGCATTCAGAGCAGAGGAGGATTTTAACTTCCTCGTCCTCCTCTGCTAGCTCCACCCACTTCCTCCCGGTATGTTCTCCTCGGAGCCTGGCATGCATAGGGAGGGAGAGAGAGCTGCCTGCCTGGAGTGGAGCCAAACCTTTCAAGAGGTCAGTCTAATTAATCAAAGCACTTATACAGATGGGACTTGTAGTCCTTCAGTTTTGGGGGGGGGGGGGGTCACATCCTTAGATATCATCAGGGGCCCAAAAACGTTATCAAAAAGAGGCAGAGCATGGGTGACCTTAAAATGTTGCCCCCCCCCTGGAAAAAATTCTGCGGACGCCCATGCACTGGAGGTCATCATTCTAGCACAGCCAGAGTTTGCTGAGAATGCATGCTGAGCTGAGTATGTGCATCTCTGTGTGCATTCAGTAGAAGACTATGAGCAAGCAGGTGAGTATTTATTATCTGCAATAAAGAACTGTCCGCTTGCAGTTTCTTTTTTTATTAGTTCTGCTTTAGGCCCCTTTCACACGGACGCCTCCATGTAGCAGATTCCGCTTGCTCAGCAGCACTGATCCTCACTGAGCAGGCGGATGACAGGTCAGTGTCCGCTCCGCAATGCAGAGCAGACACAGTCCCGATCTCCACTATGGGGAAATCGGATGGAAACAGACCACCAGACTGATGGAAAATAGGACTACCATTCGTCTGTTTTTTTTGTGGGCAGGATAAGATCGGATTGGCAGTGATTGTCAGCAGACATGTGTCTGCTAACATCCACCGCTCCACAGGGGAGACTGGAGGGTCTAGTCAGGTCCGCCTGAAAAACTTACAGGCAGACCTGATCAGACAACCCGTGTGAAAGGGGCCTTTAGCAGTTGCAGAAACATTTTGTTTTCATTTGTAGAAAGGGTTTAACCACTTCTGGGCAAGCCTATTGTCAAATGATGGGTGGGCAGAACATCCGTCCTTCCAGATGACTGATCCGTGTACAGACCCGCTGCCGGTGCCATGTGATCTCTGTGACTAATCACAGCAGATCATATGACAATTGTACACAATGGATGGCTTTCTTTCATGCCATTCATTGTGTACAATTATGTTGCAAGCTGTGATTGGTCACAGTGATCACCTGGTACAGACAGGGCCAATCACAGCACATCTGTATCATGTGATCAGCTGTGGCCAATCACAGCTAATCATAACAATGCACACTGAATGAAACAGTTTCATTTAGTTAAAATTGTTGCTTATACCAGTGAAATCTACTAGTATAAGCAATCATAATGTGTAAAAACATAACAAAAATCACTTCCCCAGAGTAGTACAGTGTTACTATGGTAACAATGTATTGCTCTGGTCACAGTGTGTTAAAAAAAATTGAGAAAAAAAAATTAAATTACATTTTTAACATACTGTCACCAGTGTCCTTTATCGGTGCCACGCCAGTTATTTGTAAAATTTGATAACAGAAATGAAGAAAAACTTTTTTTCTTCAAAATTTTCAGTCTTTTTTCACTTATTTAACAAAAAAATCAGCAGTGATCAAATATCACCAAAAGAAAGCTCTGTTTGTGGTAAAAAAAATGATAAAAATGTCATATGGGTACAGTGTTGCATGACAGCGCAATTGTCATTCAAAGTATGACAGCGCTGAAAGCTGAAAATTGGCCTGGGCAGGAAGGGGGTAAAGTGCCCAGTATTGAAGTGATTAAGCCAAACGAATAATTTCCAGCTCTTAGACACCCATGTCAATGTTGTGTGGTTTGTTCCATCACTGCCAACTGACACTTTTGCCATAGTTACACTTTAAATCTACATTCACACTTAAGAATGGCATCTTTATAGTAACTTTGCAGGCTTTTCTTGTACAGGTGTTTTTGTGGGCGCGAGAAGCTGTTTTTAGGAAAGCTCGTTAAAATACATGACGTGCATTTTCACACTGTTTTTCATTTGTGTTTGCATACAGTGCAGTCGGAAAGTATTCACAAAGCTTCACTTTTTTATACATTTTGTTATGTTACAGCCTTATTCCAAAATGGATTAAATTCATTATTTTCCTCAAAATTCTACAGACAATACCCCATAATGACCACATGAAAGAAGTTTGTTTGAAATGTTTGCAAATTTATTAAAAATAAAAAACGAAAAAAAATAATCGTACATAAGTATTCACAGCCTTTGGGCAGTTTCTCCCATTCTTCTTTGCTGGACCTCTCAAGCTCCATCAGATTGGATGCACAGCCATTTTCTGATCTCTCCAGAGATGTTCAATTGGGTTCAAGTCTGAGCTTTGGCTGGGTCCCTCTAGGACATTCACAGAGTTGTCCCGTAGCCACTCCTTTGTTATCTTGGCTGTGTGCTTAGGGTCGTTATCCTATTGGAAGATGAATCTTTGCCCCAGTCTAAGGTACAGAGCACTCTGGAGCAGGTTTTCATCAATGATGGATAGCTGCATTCATCTTTCCCTCGATCCTGACTAGTCTCCCAGTTCCTGCCACTGAAAAACATCCCCACCACATGAGATGCTTCACTGTAAGGATGGTATTGGCCAGGTGACGAGCGGTGCCTGGTTTATTCCAAACACGACGCTTGCCATTTTTGTTTCATCAGATCAGAGAATTTTGTTTCTCATGGTCTGAGAGTTCTTCAGATGCCTTTTGGCAAACTCCAGGTGGACTGTCATGTGTCTTTTACTGAGGAGTGGCTTCCATCTGGCCACTCTACCATACAGGCCTGATTGGTGGAGTGCTGCAGAGCTGGTTGTTCTTCTGGAAGGTTCTCCTCTCTCCACAGATTAGAGGAAAACCCCACTTGGGACTTTTAAGGGGAGACCAACTCCACGAGAGTAAGCCAGTATAATCATAAAAATTAAAAATTTTATTTCGGGTTTAAACTGCCCAAACATAGGGCTACACATAGATAAAAAAATGAAACATACAGGTACATACATGGCATGCATAGTGGTTACAACATACATTTAAAATACAGAAACAGTAATATTGATACAACCACCACTCTCTGTTTCAAAGAAAACAAGGAGCCGACGCGTTTCGAAAAAGTTCTTCCTCAGATGTAAGTGGTCATATGATTTAGCAATATCGTGAAAGAAGACATTTGCATCCAAAACTAATCAGTCTATAAGCATCCAAAGATTCCAAAAACAGGCTACCCGCTGTTCATCTGTATCCCCGTGGGACTAATGATAGGTGAAAAAGGGGAGAGGAAGGGCAGAGAAATAGATATTCCACCCTATCCCCATACAGTGCCCCACTAAATTATCCTCAACAAAGGGAGTGATCTCCCTGACAAGGAGCCAGTCATATATTGAAGTTGTTAGAAGAAGACTGTGCTAAGGGTTAATTGCATTTGATTGTTTCCTCTAGTTGCTGAGACGCAGCTCTATTTAAACTTCCTGTTTCCTGTAGCAAGTGCTGTTCGATCTACAGCGTTACCGTGACCTGTGTCTGCTCTGAAGTGACTTCCTGCATCTGTGACCCCGGCTATCTTTGGACTTTGTTTGCTTTCTGCCTGCCCCGACCTCCGGCTTGTCTACGACCCCTCTCCTTCCTGATCCCGTGTACTTCTGCTGCCCGCACATTGCCGACCCTGCCTGTACCACTACGCTTCTGCCAAGCACGAGCTTCAGCGGACCTGCACCCACCACCAGCGACCACGTCCAGCCCTCGTGCCCCCCTTTGCTCCCGAGCTCCCTGTCTACACTATCAGGGGTTCGCGAACCAGGGCCGTAAGAGAGGTTGTCCCCTGCATAAGTCAGACTCGACCACCAGGTACGTGACAGTATCGAACAGCCATGTCGGAGTCTGCGCAGGGGACCTCTCCCATGGAAGATTTATGTGGACATATGGCTGGGCTTACACAAGCCGTTAAAGGTCTACAAGAGGGATATACCCGCCTGATGAAAGAGGTCCATGAGCTCTCAGTGTCCCCAGCAGCCAGCAGTGGCCAGCCTGACTCACGCACCATTGTGACCCTACCCACTGAGCCTAAGGTGCCTATGCCCGAGCGGTTTTCGGGAGACCGCAGGAAGTTTCGGGCATTTCGCAGTTCCTGCAACTTGTACTTTGCCCTTCAGCCACGGACTTTTTCCTTGGAGGCCACTAAAGTGGGGCTAGTGATCTTGCTCCTACTGGGAGAACCCCAGGCATGGGCCCACCGCCTGCTGGAGCAAGGGGCCCCAGAGATTACCAGTCTAGAGCATTTCTTCGTAGCAATGGCCAAGCTCTACGAGAACCCCCATCTGGCCACTACGGCTGAAGCAGCCCTTCATGCTCTGCAACAGGGCCGCTGGTCGGCCGAAGATTACGTGTCTGAGTTCCGGCGCAGGAGCGCAGACACTGCCTGGAACAATGTGGCCCTCCGCCATCAATTCCGGCTGGGTCTCTCAGAGCCGCTCAAAGACGAGCTGGCTCGCGTGGGGGTATCACAATCCCTCGACACCCTAATCGATCTGGCCGTCCAGATAGATCGCCGCCTGCGGGAACACAGAGCTGAGAGATTCACAGGGCTCGCACCTCTTACCTGGAGAATGTCCACAGACTTCGGTCCCAACCCAAGCGCCACCTCCTTCTCCGTTCCACCAGACCCACTGGAGCCTGCACAAATTGAGCGCCCCCATCCACCGCTGACGCCAGGGGAACGCCAACATCGTTTATCACAGAATCTCTGTCTGTATTGTGGGGGTCCCGGGCACCTGATTCGGAACTGCCCTGCCAAAACTGGTAAGGGTGCACCCCTGCTTTCGGAGAGACTGATGTATCTGCCTGATCATAAGGTGCATTTCCTGCTTCCTATCTCCCTACGGCTCCCCGGTGGGGACATCCAACTACAGGCTATTCTGGATTCAGGAGCATGTAGCTGCTTTGTTGATGCCACCTTTGCAGCTCAACACCGGATCCCCCTTTGATCTAAGGATCACCCCATGCTAGTCCGGCTTGCTGACGGGTCAGCCATAAAATCTGGCACCGTCACCCAGGAGACTATCCCCATGCTGGCCACCACTGAAGGGGGTCATTGGCAACTTCTTCGATTGGACACCATAGCATCTCCACTCTGTCCAGTCATCCTGGGCCTTCCCTGGCTCCGGGCTCACAACCCTACCATTAATTGGGCAACTGGCGAGGTCCGCTTTGGCTCCTCCTACTGTGTCTATCAGAGGACCCACTGCCACGGTCTAAAATACCGACTGGGCAGTCGTTCGGCCTGATCGTACCCCACTAGGAATCTAGTTTCCCCCTAGGCCACAACTCGACGTTTCCACCGTAGTTGTTTCGTCGATGTACGAGGACTTAGGTCTTATCGGACATCAACCTACAGGGGTGGCCCCTCGGCATCCCTCTATCCTTCGTCCTTTACGTGGAATACTAGTCCGTCTATGTAGTCAGAGAGGCTTTCGTCCCCACGTGGGAATGGTCAAAACCGTCCCGTCAAGGCTTAGTCCA
>BLSH010056635.1:246773-260422 GCA_018402905.1 Glandirana rugosa | reverse complement strand
GTGACCGGTGTCTGGTGGTGATCATTAATGCATGACGGGTGACTGGCGGTGGTTACAGATGCGTGACAGATGAGTGGCGGTGGTCACATATGTGTGACGGGTGACAGGTGACTGGTGGTGGTCACTGATGGGTGACGGGTGACAAGTGACTGGCAGTGGTCACTGATGAGTGACGGGTGACTGGCGGTGGTCACTGATGGGTGACTGGCGGTGGTCACTGATGGGTGACGGGTGACTGGCGGTGGTCACTGATGGGTGACGGGTGGTGGTCAGTGATGGGTGATGGGTGACTGGCGGTGGTCAGTGATGGGTGACGGGTGACGGGTGACATGCCACGGTCACTGACGGGTGATGGGTGACAGGTGCTCTTTATGATGGCAGTCTGATGACAGGTACACTTTATGATGACAGGTACCCTTTATGGGGGCATATGTGGTGACTGTTGGGGTGACTGGTGCATTGGGGGGGGCAGGGGGGGTCAGTGTCAGTGTGCTTTTACTTTGCAGATCAGTAACTCACTGATCCCAGCTCTTTACTCCTCACACTGGACACTGTGTGAGGAGAGAAGAGCTGGTAACAGTGAGTTATCGCTCTGTTTACACTGGATGTGATCAGCTGTGAAGTAGATCACAGCCGATCACAAGGTATCAGCCGCCGGCAGGAACAGGAGCCGCCAGGAACACGCCGCCACCGACGCGCACGCACAGCGCGCTCCCGATCGCGCGCATGCGCCGTGCGAACGGCAGACGTGCCATTTGTGATCAGCCATGACTTCGTCACGGCCGATCACGTGGTGAACAGCCATAACCAATGGCTGTTCACCCCTGTCAGTGAAGCGGCGCGCCTGTCGGACACGCCGACACCAACAGAGCCGGGATGCGCGCGCCCGATCGCGCGCAATCCCGGCTTAAAGGGATGACGTCATATGACGTCCACCCGCAGTAATAGCAGGTCCGCCCCGCCGTCATTTGATGGTGGATGGACCTGAGGTGGTTAAATACAGCATATACCAGTGACCATTAAATACAGCATATACCAGAGTCCATGAAATACAGACATATACCAGTGCCAATCAATTACAGCCATACATGTGTCCATGAAATGCAGCCTGACACAGAGCTGACAGGGAGATTCAAATCTCCCTGCACCGCTGCGCTGTGATGATGTCATCACACATGCGCCTGGTGAAGCTCCACTCTGCAGCCAGACCCCATTGGGATAAAAGACAGAGCAGCCCGAGTGGCCGCCACGGCAGTACTTCATTCAGCCGCTGGGGCTGCTCTGTCTTCTCACTGTATGAGAAGGATCACAGCGGCGCTCTAAGGTGTCCGGGAGCCCGCAGTGTAATGCGGGCTCCTGTGGGCGACGGGGTGGAGCAGATTTTTTTGCAGTATTCGCACCATAAGACGCAGGGACACTTTCCCCCATATTTTGGGGGGAAAAAAGTGTGTCTTATGGCGCGAAAAATATGGTAATTAAAAGAGAAGTTCAGGGATTTTTTTTTTAAAGAATCATACTTACCTAGGTGGACGCAGCATAAATTAGATGCTGCATCTGTCCCCAGCTGGCTCAAATGCAGAACTGAGTGATCAAACACTGCTGACAGCGCTCACAGTTCTCAGAGCTCCACGAGCAGAGAGCCGGTGACTGTCAGTCACTGCTGCTGCTCTGCCCCTCCCCCCTGTGCTCACTGGATCGCTGGGCTGTGGAGGGGGCGGGAGTTGGTCTAGGCTCTCAGCAGCTTGTTGAGAGGCTGAGCCAGGTGCCAGTCGAGAACTTTCCCCAGCCTGGACCAGCACTGTGACGTCAGCCGACAGCTGGCTTCAGCCCACTGTCTACTGAAAATGGGTCACAGGAGTAGAGAACGAACTGCACTCCTGTGATCCACAGGAGAAGTACAGCCAAATGGACTTTGGCTGTACTTCTCCTTTAAATACCACAAAAAATTGCATGTCTTCCATAACAGGTCCTCTGCTGCTGTTGCAGCATATGTCATACAAAAGACTGCCCTTGATGGTAAAAGAGAGCATAGATCAGATACATTACAGTTTGTAGAGAGACTTCTATGTAGACAGTGGTCTTACACCTTTACTGACAGATGGGGAAGCCATCTACCTGCTCCAAAGGACAAAGGGTATGCTTGGAAATCAACCTCTGACTCCTTCTGCAAAAGATTTTGCTCAAAGTAAATGTTATATTATGCAATTTCCAACTCGAGTATCTTTAGCAAAGAAATGAGATGTAAACAGCACATTTCAAAACATAAACCAGTTGCCAATTTGAACCCAGTCATTGACAGCAATGGTATGTTAAGGGTTGGTGACCGTTTAAACAAGTATAACTTGGGAGAGCAAAAATAGAATCCCCTTGTTATACCTGGCAGTCTTTACATTGCCATGCATCACCATAATACTATAAGAGCTGCAGGCCTCTGGATTGAAAGAAAGATTGCTGCCACACTTCACAATTGTGTTTAGTGTCAAAAATTATTATTATTATTATACAGGATTTATATAGCGCCAACAGTTTGCGCAGCGCTTTACAACATGGGGGCAGACAGTACATAAATTGCAATACAAATCAATACAGGAGGAATCAGAGCGCCTGATTAAGGGGAAAGCATAGCAAATGTCGGACTGAAAGATTAAGCACTGATCTACCCCTTACTCATATAGGTTTGGATGTTTTTGAACCATGGATGGTAACAGCATGCAGAACCTGAGGTGGACAACCAAACTGAAACTATGGATAGCTTTGTTCACCTGCACGATGTTTCCTTGACATCAGAGGACCAGTAAAATTGTTGAGATATGGCTTTGATATGAAATTTACTGGAGCCTGCTGAGCGCTACAGCTCAAACCTAAGCCAATTACAGGACTATTTGGCTGAAAATAGCTGTACATGAATATATAGAAAATATAATCTGTGGTAAGGTCTCACAACTACAACATACAATAAAGCAGCCTACACTATATCTTCATACAAGATATGCAAGTAATGAAGTACAAAGTGTGGCACTTTAAGGTACGGTAAATGTGTAAAAATGCATGAGTACAAAAAAAAAAAACATGAAACATAAAACTAGTGCAAGTATCAGGAAACAATTCAATGTTTGCGTGAAGCTCATTTGATTAGAATTTAGCACTTATATTATATTTGGATATTTGTTGTTCGCATCTTTTGCACATTACATGAATTGGATATTGGTGTGAATGGGTTAAGGTAATGAAAAATGACAAATAGGTGTAAACGGAGTAGCGCTGTCCATTTTTCTTATATTATTAGGTTTTAATGATTTATCAAAATTAGGATGGCAGCTTTTCTTATTTATATATATATTTTTTTATGTTTAAATGGTTTCAAGGTCAGATGATTGTATTTGTGGCACAGTTTTGACTTGATTCCTCTTTATACATATACTGCATATAATATTTTCTTCTTTGTTGAAGGTCTTTAACTTTCACCTAAAGCTGACTTGCTCCATGCAATCTAATTAAATATATACCCTGTTGCTGATTATAAAGGCAACATTCTTTGTTTGGTCTTGTACCAAATTACATATATTAGTTTTTGTCTACTATTTCAGTTGTTGAATGCCACAGGTAAAGTTCTTCTTGGTTAGTGGAGAATAAAAAGAATAAGAAGGCACCTTTAAGAGTACTTAAAGGAGCTTTGGCCCTACTTCTCCTGTAGGTCAAAGTCCTGTGCGCTTTAGCCTGCTGTCAGATGACATCACTCCGCCAGTCCAGACTGTAGAGAGATCCCGACTTTAACGTCAGGATCCGTCCAGATGCCTGACAGGCAGCTAGCTCAGCCTCTCAGTACACCCTGCACAGCCCGACGCTTCAGCGAGCTCTGGAGGGGCAGAGCAGAGAGTCAGTAACTCTCAGTCACTGGCTCTCTGCTAACTGAAGAGCAAGAACTGAGTGATCATCAGTCTTTGATCGCTTGATTCCCTGTCTTAGTGGTGGTGGGGGACCGATGCAGCATTGGATTGATGGTGCATCCACCTAGGTGAGTATGTAAGTTTGTTTTTTTAAAAACTTCTCTCGGAGTAGCACTGTCCATTTTTCTTATATTATACAGTATATGTAGTCAAGATAGTCATTTACCTGTGAGTTTTATATTCATCTTCACTGCTTTGTTTGTGGGGAACAAAGACAATGGCCTGTAGCAGAAAAAGGAGCCTGCTTCTAATAGTGCTTTCTTTCTCTGCGTTACGGAAAACAAATAAACCATTGTACACAATGTACAGTAGGTTAATGCAGCAGTGGACTATCTTTAGTTTTTAAGTCTACAAATTAAATATAGGTGTATTAATTGAGCTTTCAAAAGAAAGTGGATTTAACCCAAGAACCATATTCCAAAAAATCTGATGAGTAAGTAACTGCTACATTAAAATGCCGACAGCAAACATCTTTCAATGCCATTTAAATGACTGTCCTCGAGTTGTATTAATAGGACAGGCTAAAAGTTCAGTACAGATCTTTTATATTATAGATTATCATTCTATGAGCTGATGAAATGCAATAAGTACAAGTCTGCTCAAAATAGATACTTTTAACATCGCTAAAAACCAAGCTAATGGTTACTTGACATTTTTAAAGGAAAAGGTCTATTTATACTGAAGTGGGTCCTAATGATAGATCCCATCTGTAATTCCTCAATGTGGAAACAATTACTTTAGGAGAATTGACATTCATTTGCAGATTCCCAGGAGCACCTGTGTTTGTGCTGCACATGAGCCTTGACCTTCAGTGGTTTATGACATTGATTGCTGGGAGTTTGAGACAAAGCTTTATTAGTCTTTCCATTCGGGATTATTACAGGCACATTGTGCTCAGGAGATTGCTATCAGAATCAGTGGAATCCTAAATAGAATTTTCTATACATTTCGCAAAGAAAAATATTTTTAGAAAAATGTCTTGATAATCCAGCTTTGTCTTTGTCTATCTAGGTAACACTGTGTAAGATAGAACTTTAAAAATCAATCACTGTAAAAAATGCAATATGTTAAAATGTTTGTGTAAATAGTCAAATTGTTTTTACTGTTTAGGATAGAATAAAGAAAGGTTAAAACTCCCATCTTTTTTTTTCTTGGTGGTATGTGATAATTTGGAAACATTTCCCTTTAACTGTTGTCCAAAGTTGTCACAGAAATTGAGGGAAAATCTGCACAAAGTGAGGGGAACTCCCCTCGAAGATAGTTGTCATTAAAACAGGTTTCCCAGTGGAAGATTTACCATTATCTTGTAATGGTGACAACTTTAAAAAGTTGGATTTTTAGTGACAATTGCTTGTAGGTAGGTGTGGTTTACCCTTCCCGCGCAGGTGGCGCTGTTTAGGTAGACACTATGCAGAGGGAAGGGAGTCTCAGGTGAACTCTTGTTCCTCTGAGGCCTCCATAGGTGTCATCAGGGGAACAGCCTTCTGATTGGATGCTGCTTTGCTCAATGACCTTCGCAGCTATCTTTATTGAGGGCAGTGCTAATGAATATCACTATCCCACTGCAGTTGGCATACATTTTTGTAGTGGCTAGGTTAGGGACAGCAACTCGCTGGTGAGGGACAGTGTGTCTAGAGCAGAGAATTGTTCCAGTGGAGGAAAGGGCAGAGAAGAGACCTCAAGCCTGATTCTGCCAACCAGTTTACCTTTTCCCCATGGGGCTGGGGATGGAAACTACATTCTGCGTTCTGAGCACTTATGCCACCACACTGTCTATCAGCCACCTCCTTTCTTCAGATGCTATCTAGACGGTGTCGTAAGCTTACTCTTGTGTCTTCTACCACATAGAGACTACTACTGTGAGGAAACATTGCACTGAGTTGGTCATGGTATTTAGGCTCTGTTGCCAGTTTGTTGAAGCTACTAGGAGAGCTTGTGCTGCTATTATCAAGTGTTGTTTGTTATTTAACTTTGTTCCAATACACTGTACACAATCCTTGTTCTCTTTGTGCTTTTTTCTACACATTGGATACCAACCAGCAGGCCCTGCCCACAACTTGGTCAGCAGAGATGGTTAGAAAAGACAGACCTACAGGGGTTTACCTGAGGCACTCCAAACAAACTGTTACAAGGCCAGTTCATTGGAGGGGTCTTAGCCCTCCCTTACTTTCAATGATTTGGTGGTGGAAGTGGTGGCCTGAGAATAGGAAGAGGCGGAAGCCACTATTACGGTGACAAAGAAAAGTGAACCAGTATACTTTAGAGAGGAGGCTTTAGCCCCTTCCCCATCTGCCCTGCAAATAGCTATGTGGCATCTATGTGAAGGGAAATGTTTACAGTCAATTCTCTAAGGGTGGAAATCTGCCGAGGAGAGACCCAGATGTAGACTGGAGATGCTGTTGGTGAGTGCATTATGGGCATCTGGCGAGGAGCTGCGGCCTCCCTGAGAATAAGTCAACTTTTAAACAAGAGGTTCCCAGGGAAAAGTGGATTTAATTAGAGTTGAGCGAACCCGAACTGTAAAGTTCGGGTTCGTACCAAACTTTGGGGTGTCCGTGACCCGGACCCGAACCCAGACATTTGAAAAAAAGTTTGGGTTCAAGTTCTGGGTTCGGGTATTTGATCACGCATGTTGAATAGCTGCAGGGCAGCCAATCAACAAGCGTTTCACTGGTTTTCCCTAGAAGCCATCACAGCCATGCCTACTAATGGCATGGCTGTGATTGGCCAGTGCATCATGTGACCCAGACTCTATATGAGGCTGGTGTCACAGTGCTGCATGCCACATGCTCTCTGGGTAGTGTAGGGAGAGGATGCTGCTGGTGCTGTGAGGGACAGATTGCAGATAGATAGATAGGCTGAGATTGCTACTACTACTGCTTTTAGGGACAGATTGCAGATAGATAGGTGGAGATTACTACTACTACTGCTTTTAGGGACAGATTGCAGATCTCATCCTGCATTACGGAAAAATCTGACTGGAATAGGTAGAGTCTACTGCTTAGAGGGACAGATTATTGTTCTAAAATCATCTCCTAGTTCTATAGGGTCAGGTTCCTGCTGTTGCTGTAAGGGACAGATTATTGTTCTAAAATCATTTTGCAGCCCTTTCCAGGACTCTTTTACAATCATTTTTGTGCACGAAAAGTTCAGGTCCCCATTGAATTCAATGGGGTTCGGGGTAAAGTTCAGGTCAAGTTCGGTACCGAACCCGGACTTTTTTCCGAAGTTCGGCCAAACTCACCTGACCCGAACATCCATGGGTTCGCTCAACTCTAGATTTAATTGATGAAAAATGAAGATATAATGAATAGTGTATGAAAAAATGTGAAAAATACATAAATATATATATTTTTGTATAGCTGTATGTTTTTATATTTTTATGGGAAAGGTATATAATAAAATGATTATAAATAAATTGATGAATGTGAATTGCATGTATTTAATACAATGGGATTATTTTATTAATTTAATTTGCTTTTTAGACTATTTAATTGTAATATATATATATATATATATATATATATATATATATATATATATATTGGGGGAAAAATAAACATAAAATTACTTAAACTGTTCGGGCTTCAGCCTTCCGGAACGCCGGGGGGGTCATGCGGTGGCCGCTTGTGGCGGCCATTATGTCTCCATGGGGGGTAGAGCGGCAACACCTGGGATAGCCCTATAAAATGGGCTTATAATCAAATGTGCCTTTTCAGCTCCAACGAGGCACACGCAACGCATACACCGCTCACAATGAAAGTACGGATGACTGAAATGCCGGTGCTAGTTCTAGATAAGTCCAAACATGGATAGGAGAGAATACTTTATACACGCCTCAGTATAATTAATTCATATTTTGTTGTGGTTTAACTTATAGAGAAGCAAATATATTTATGCATTGAATACACATTAGTGTTCCAATATCTCCAATTGCCTCTCACAGGTACCAATTTCTTCCAAAGGTAAAGCCTTGCTTCAATACAATCACTTGTTGACCCTTCACTGCACTCTTGTGGTTTTTTACAAGTTTTTGTTCCACCTTGTTCACCTTTATTTTTAATTAGATGTGATTGTAGTTCCCTTTACGGCATTGGAACATAAGAGTTTAGAGAATCCCCCTGACCGACCTATAGTGGCTGCGATGGAGAGCATTACCAACCCTTTTTCCCTTTATATAGACCTGTTCATCCAGCCACTTGCTCAAGGTCTACCTTCTTACATCAGGGATGGGGTATACCTCCCGGAGCAGCTCCAACACTACAAATGGGAACCCACATATATGTGGGCCTCATTGGACGTAAAGTCTTTGTATACGTCCATTCCCCATACAACGGGATTGCAGTTACGCATTTTCTGAGTGAGGATCCAATGCTCCACCCCCTACTAATTACATAATATTTCTCCCAAAAATAAGATAGCTCTGGCATTTCTTGTCAACTTGTTCGCATTGGTGTAAAATTGCATATATACGTTTTATTCATTGCACTTTAATATTTAGAAACGCATCGCAGGTGTGCCGCTCTTCTCCCTTTTCAGAGACGTCGAGTCATGACTCCTTGCAAGCCTCTGGGATCCTAGTCTCGCCCCCGGAGAGACGGGGAAAGCTGTTGAAGACTCTTCAGCCACTGAGAATTTCTCTGGTCAATCGCAATTAGCTTTCCAACCTTATTACTGAGCGGTAAATAAATGTATCATAATAGACTGTATACATATCATAATAGACTGTATACAGTTGTGCTCATAAGTTTACATACCCCGACAGAATTTATGATTTCTTGGCCATTTTTCAGAGAATATGAATGAATATGAATATGAATGGTAACACAAAAACACTTCAGTCACTCTTGGTTAGTGTTTGACTGAAGCCATTTATTATCAATCAACTGCGTTTACTCTTTGTAAATCATAATGACAACAGAAACTACCCAAATGACCCTGATCAAAAGTTTACATACCCTGGGGATTTTGGCCTGATAACATGCACACAAGTTGACACAAAGGGGTTTGAATAGCTATTAAAGGTAACCATCCTCACCTGTAATCTGTTTGCTTGTAATTAGTGTGTGTGTATAAAAGGTCACTCCTGACAGAGGGCAACAGGTGTATCTCACTCCTCCAGATTGCTTCCAGATTATCCGTCCTTGGGTGCACACCTCGGCTCGCTACCGTAGCTTCAGAACAGAGTAAAAAACAATAGGCGGCACTCCAAACGTAATGCTGGTGCTGTATTTATTGACCATAATCAGCCATACAGGGTACAAAGAAGGTAGACGCATTTCACTCAAGACATGAGCTTAGTCATTACTACCCAAATGACCCTGATCAAAAGTTTACATACCCTGGTGATTTTGGCCTGATAACATGCACACAAGTTGACACAAAGGGGTTTGAATAGCTATTAAAGGTAACCATCCTCACCTGTAATCTGTTTGCTTGTAATTAGTGTGTGTGTATAAAAGGTCACTCCTGACAGACCCTTGCATCTGTTATCCAGTGCTGCACTGACGTTTCTGGATTCTGAGTCATGGGGAAAGCAAAATAATTGTCAAAGGATCTGCAAGAAAAGGTAGTTGAACTATATAAAACAGGAAAGGGATAATAAAAGGTATCCAAGGAATTGAGAATGCCAATGAGCAGTGTTCAAACTCTAATCAAGAAGTGGAAAATGAGGGGTTTTGTTGAAACCAAACCACGGTCAGGTAGACCAACTAAGATTTCAGTGACAGCTGCCAGGAAAATTGTTCGGAATGCAAAGAGCAACCCACAAATAACTTCAGGACTCTCTGAAAACATGTGGCGTGGCTGTTTCAAGATGCACAATAAGGAGACACTTGAAGAAAGATGGGCTGCATGGTTGAGTCGCCAGAAGAAAGCCATAACTATGCAAATGCCACAAAGTGTCCCGCTTACAATACGCCAAACAGCACAGACACAAGCCTCAAACCTTCTTGCACAAAGTCATTTGGAGTGATGAGACCAAAATTTAGCTTTTTGGCCACAACCATAAACCCTACATTTGGAGAGGAGTCAACAAGGCCAGTGAAACACGGAGGTGAATCACTGATGTTTTGGGGTGTGTGAGCTACAAAGGCACAGGAAATTTGGTCAAAATTGATGGCAAGATGAATGCAGTATGTTATTAAAAAATACTGTGGGAACATTTGCATTCATCAGCCAGGAAGTTGCGCATGGGACGTACTTGGACATTCAAATATGACAATGATCCAAAACACAAGGCCAAGTCGACCTGTCATTGATCACAGCAGATTAAAGTGAAGGTTCTGGAGTGGCCATCTCAGTCTCCTGACCTCAATATCATTTAGTCACTCTGGGGAGATCTCTATTGTGCAGTTCATGCAAGACAGCCCAAGAATTTTCAGGAACTTTTTCAGGCTTTTTACCAAGAGGAATGGGCATCTTTACTATCTGAGAAGATAAAGAACCTCATCCACAAATACCACAAAAGACTTCAAGCTGTCATTGGATGTTAAAGGGGACAATACACAGTATTAAGAACTGGGGTATGCAAACTTTTGATCAAGGTCATTTAAAAATAGCAAATACAGTTGATTGATAATAAATGACTTCAACCAAACGCTAACTATGAGTAAAGGAAATGTTTTTGTGCTCTCTTCATATTCTCTGAAAAATGGCCAAGAAATCATAAATTCTGCCAGGGTATGTAAACTTATGAGCACAACTGTATATGAATATGCATTATAATATGAAAATGTTGAACTAACTGATGGAAGAAACAAAAAAACCCCTGAAGAAGACTACAACACAATGCAGGGTTGAAACGCATCGGGTATCTGAATGGTTGACACATTGGGGTTGATTTACTAAAGCTTGAAAGTGCAAAATCCGATGCAGCTCCACACAGAAACCAATCAGCTTTAAGGTTTTATTGTCAAAGCTTGATTGAACTAGCTGAGGTTAGAAGCCGATTGGCTACCATGCACAGCTGCACCATTTTTTGCACTCTCCAGCTTTAGTAAATCCACCCCATTGTATTGTATATTCTCAATCGTGAATTTGGCTAATCTAATTTTGTTTTTATCGCTTTGTACAATGGAGAGCATATAATTTGCTATGTGACTAGAGCTCATATTTTTAACCCAAATTAATATATGTCAACTCATGAAATGTTGAAACAAATAAAAACATTTTAATGAAAGAAACCTTCTAATTATTTTGGATGCTGCCTGAAAGCCCCTAGGGGGGAACTCTTCCAACCAAGTGCAGTCCACTATCTCTCATCCACATTTCCCCATTTTCATCTGAATTAACAGTGTCCCTCAAAGTAAAGTCCATGGTGGCTCTGGTAACACAGGTGAGAAGCTGAAGGAATCCAAGGCCCAAGGACAAAGGGCTACCCCCCTGGAACTGCAATACTTAGATAGAAATCTGGAAGGGGCTCCTCACAGCAGTTGGGCGGTCCAGCAGTGCCGGATTAAACTTTGTTGAGGTCCATAGGCAGTCAAAAAAAGTCTGGAGGTTTATCAGGTGTTTGTACTAACGGGATAACATTGAACTGTTTAGTGTGCATGTCAGCCGCTAGATGGAGATGACCATAACTACTGTACATTACACATACGTAGGCTGCACCTACATTTCTTACAAGCTGACAGATGAAAGAAGATGAGCTTTTAAAGGGTAACTCCACTTTTGCAGGGAAAAAAATAGCAAATAAAGAAAAAACAGTATATTGTATACAATTGCGACACAAGTCATATTGCAATTGAATGTTATTGAAAACAATTTGTAGCTCTGTGATTTTCTGTAAAATGTAATGCAATATGGCTACCTGGAGGTGTCTGTACACAGAATGTGTACAGAAAGCCCCCCAGAAATATAATTTCCTGCTTGTGTGATTGGCTCACTGATTCTCCAAGAAGTTTGCACTAAGATACAAGTCAGATTTCAGGCACCAGCTGCAACAAAAATGAGATACTCCCAATGGGAACACGTCTAAAGGGATACAGACCCAGCAGCTTTCCTGATTAGAGCCCTGCAGATGCTGCAGCTAATTGAAAAGTATGAAACCACTCCCATTAGATTCACTTTTCCACATAGACACATACAAACACACAGTGATTTCTTCAGAATAACAAAAGGTGGGAATCTGTAAAAAAGTTTGTTAAAATCCTTGTAATGTACATAGATCACCCAGAGGGAAATGTTTTTTTCTCAACAAAAGTGAAGTTATGCTTTAAGAAGCAAACTGTAATGTGAACCTGATATCAATGGTTTATGTACTTTAAGTTGTTATTGGGTACTTTACAGTTATACAGTATTTTCTCTATAGAGTTTTTAAGGTTAAGTTTTTGTTTATTTTAGTTATATAATTTTTTCTAGCTTTTGTAAAAATGTAAATGTAAGAAATCAATATTATTTTGATCTGTTGTCTTAAATGGTGTGGGGCCCATAGACCAGTGCCAACTCTGCCTATTTGGTAATTCAGCACTGCCTTCCAGAGAAGCTGAGTGCTATTAGGCTCTGGCCCAGCTGTCCACATACTGGTTCTGACAGTGGAGTGTCTGTCACCAAGTCATGAAAACCATGCCCACATTGTAAACAAAGCAGTGACATAATCAGAGTGCTGCACATAGCCCTTGAAGAGCTCAAAGCTGTGAGTAAGACTCATTGGGTCCTCCCTCTACAGGTTGCCTGCAGACATCTGCAGGGAGCGGATATAAGACCAGTCACCCTACACAAGATGACAAGATGTGGGAGCAGCAGTGACTGGTCTTTATTGCAGAAAACTCCTGCATTAATGTGGTTGTAAAGTCAGTGCTCACAATTACTGCCAGCTCCTCTGGTATAACAAGCTATACTGCACAGCACAGCGCATGTGTTGTTTTTTTAAATTCTGTTGCTAAATAGCTTTTTTCACATTGCGGATGTGCGGTCATGTGACCGCTCACTGCTCTCCTTCCCCAATGTAAGGATGTCAGCCGCCTCTGATGTTAGCCAGGCAGTCACGCGACCTGCACATCAGCATTGTGGAATAATGTATTTAGCTGTAGAATTTAAAAAAAAACACATACACAGTATATTATATCTTGTTATAACAGTGGGGCTGGCAGTAATTGTGAGCACTGACTTTACTGTCACACGAAATAGTGGCAGGAGGGAAGGGCGGGTTTGGATATCGGCTCACACACAAGAGCTGACAAGCAGGGAGAGACTGCGGGCTGACAGAGGCACATAAACTGACCACGGTATCAGGGATCACCAGCCATGATTACTGTGGTCAGCTCACCTAGGGGGACACAGGAACAGGCACAATCAACCAGTTTTTTTACAGCATAGAAATGGACAAATGACACTGCACAAGCACTCTGCAGTTTAACATGCTTTAAGGCTGGGTTCACACCTATGCGAACGACTGGTGTCATTAGTACCGACCACTAGGGACTATGGCACCAGTCAAATACACGGAGACAGTCGGGCGTCAGAGAGGGACGAACAGTCGAGAACACACACTCGGCTATAGGTTTGGGCGGGAAGGGAGGACGGTGATAAAGCACACTGTCATTTCAGTCACGAGTGTTAATGACGGTCGGGGTGACAATATTGTTCTATATTATATGACACATACACAAAAAAAAATTTAAGATGTCGATTTATGTAATAAGGTGTTACGACTACACGTCCAGCGCACTGACGGACCGATTGTAGTCTCCGCCGACTGTA
>BLSH010056635.1:168071-181952 GCA_018402905.1 Glandirana rugosa | reverse complement strand
TTTACCCTACCTGTGATACTGGCTGCAATTTACCCCCAACTGTGATACTGGTTGCAATTTACCGTGATATTGGCTGCAATTTACTGTGATATTGGCTGCAATTTACCGTGATATTGGCTGCAATTTACCATGATATTGGCTGCAATTTACCCCCACCTGTGATATTGGCTGCAATTTACCCCCAACTGTGATACTGGCTTCAATTTAACCCCACCTGTGATATTGGCTGCAATTTACCATGATATTGGCTGCAATTCACCCATACCTGTGTTATTGGCTGTAATTTACCCTACCTGTGATACTGGCTGCAATTTACCCCCACCTGTGATACTGGTTGCAATTTACCATGATATTGGCTGCAATTTACTGTGATATTGGCTGCAATTTACCCATACCTGTGTTATTGGCTGTAATTTACCCCACCTGTGATATTGGCTGCTATATACCATATATACCTGTGATGCTGGGGCTCTATACTGTGTCCTGTGGTACTGGCTGCTATATACCCCACCTGTGATGCTGGGGCTCTATACTGTGTCCTGTGGTACTGGCTGCTATATACCCCTCCTGTGATGCTGGGTCTCTATACTGTGTCCTGTGACACTGGCTGCTATATACCCCACCTGTGATGCTGAGCTGTATACTGTGTCCTGTGATGCTGAGCTGTATACTGTTTCCTGTGATGCTGAGCTATACACTGTGTCCTGTGATGCTGAGCTGTGTACTCCTGACACAATATGTGGAATACAGGGGACGGAGTGGGTGGATTCTATAAGGGGTGGGGCCTATTAGAAGTAGGAGGGGTCAACAAGGAAGGGTGGGGCCTGGCACTCCCCATCCTAATACTTCACCAGCCTCCACTGCTCATACATCTATTTCCCAATGACAACTTCTGGATATGACACTGAGCATGTGCACTCAACTTCTTTGGTCCACCATGGTGAGGCCTGTTCTGAGTGGAACCTATTCTGTTAAACCGCTGTAAGGTCTTGGCCACCATTCTGCAGCACAGTTTCAGGGTCAAGGCAATCTTCTTATAGCCTAGGCCATCTTTATGTAGAACAACAATTCTTTTTTTCAGATCTTCAGAGGGTTTTTTTGCCATGAGGTGCCATGTTGAACTTCCAGTGTCCAGTATGAGAGAGTGAGAGTGATAACACCAAATTTAACACAGCTGCTCCCCATTCACACCTGAGACCTTGTAACACTAATAAATCACATGACCCTGGGAGGGAAATTGTCTAATTGGGCCGAATTTGGACATTTTTACATAGGGGTGTACTCACTTTTGTTGCCAGCAGTTTAGACATTAATTGCTGTGTGTTGAGTTATTTTGAGGGGACAGCAAATTTACACTGTTATACAAGCTGTACACTCACTACTTTGTAGATTGTACATTGTAGCAAAGTGTTATTTCTTCAGTGTTGTCACATATAATAAGATATAAAAAGATATTTACAAAAATGTGAAGGGTGTACTCACTTTTGTGAGATACTGTATATCTATATACTGCGCATGGGAGCGGGGTACAGGAGAGTAGGGGAATGACTCCTGCAAGGGTCAGACCACTCTCTACTGCTCACTCACATGAAAACAGCAAGACAGTAGGTAAACTAATATAACACCAGGAATAGTAAATACAGCAATATTCAACCTACTCTGAGAGAGAGACTTCTTCGGTGAATGCAGCTGTATAAGAAATTTTAGCAAAGTAATATATGCTCCCTAAGTGGGGGGAGAATGAGGATTGGTTGCAGCCCAATATTACTTGCTTGATAGTTCAGTTGATCTTCAGCTACCTTTAATGTAGATTAAGTGGTATATACCAAGTATTGGCTGATAGGACAATGCAAATCCAAGGAACTGTATTAAAATCAGATATAGCACTCTTCTTTCTGCAGAAGGACAATGAAAGCTTGACAGTGATCACTGACTTGTAATGTTAAATCTGTGGAACTACAAGTAGCAACAAATCAATGCAAAGTATGGATGCCTGTGTATAGTGTCCATGCTCAAAGTGAATGAATAGGCCTCTCTTATTATCAGATATGCTAGCAGATATGAAGAGTAAGGCTGTCTATGCACAGTGTCTGTTAGGATGGGTTTTCACCCGCTCACCACACAGGAACAGAAGATATAGATGCTGTATACACCGGTGATAATGATGATCTCTCCAGTCTATGGCCCTTAGGATTATTGTCGGCCTCCACCGCCTCACACGGCTCTCCCAAATCTGTCGCCCACGCAGGGTGTATGGAACAGGACCCATTTGTTGTAGGGCAGAATATTCAGGCTGCTCGCTGATTTCCCGCAGGGTATCTAGATTGATGAGTGTGTGAAAGCAGGCCGCATCCCCGCCACTTCCAGCAACAGATTCCCTGCATACAGATCCACGCCGGTCTAGAGAGAGCATGCCAGGCCCAAAGCCTTTGTTCTTATAGTCTCTCCCATGAAGCACTTCTTCTCCTAGAAACCTCCTCTTCCCCACAGCTTGTTGGTAGGTGTAGTTCCCCCCACGTACAGCCAGGGGGGAAATCCTTGCATGTAAACTACATCTCCCAGAATGCATCACTCTCTTGTCACTATCAAAGTCACAGATCAGCCAAACTGGAACACTAGGGGAAACAACTGCATTATGTTTAATATCACAAAAGGTCTAATAGTTTCCAGGAATGTGTATACCCAGCTCCTGGCTACATTCTCCCTCCACTTAAAGTCCTTGGTCCCCAAAGATGGAGGGATTCTCAAACTACTGTTAAGGAAAAATATGATTCATCAATCTTAATCAGTATTTAAATTCAACAAATATTAACAAACATCTGGATTCTGCTTGAACCACTTATATACATTCTCAGTTAACTCATAGTCAGTTTTCTGACAGGCCAGGGCAATAACCATGTCCCACCCAGTAGTGTCAGAGGTCACATTGAGGTCACCTTTTGCCCAACTGATGGCAACAGGGTCAGGCATAGAATCTGACCTTTTAATAGTGGGAATCAATCTGTCAGAGTTCCCCCCCAATGTGTCATAAGTAAGTCTTCTAGGGGAGGTGTATGTTTCTTCTTAACCAGACAGGAGAACTTGATTCCTGTTTTGATACGGTACTTCTTTCACAACCATCTGAGGGGGTAGAGCCCCTTTCAAAATTCACTTCAGTAGTAGACATTCTTTCTGGACTTGATGCAGGAGTGACTCCCCTCTCCAGGCTGGCTGAAGAAGTAATCTGCTTTTCAGGACTTGCTATAGGAGTACGGTTCCTTCCAGGGCTCGTTACAGGAGTAGGATTTTTTCCTGGGCTTGTTACAGGAGTAGGATTCTTTCCAGGGCTTGTTACAGGAGTAGGATTCTTTCCAAGGCTTGTTCCAGGAGTCAAGCCTTGGGTCTCTATCAATACAGCTGGACTCGGTAGCAGGATAAAAATTCCTTTTGTTCCTCAATTTCCGGGTATTAGCATGCTCCATAGCCTTCTCGTAAGCTTGCTTTAGGTTCTTCCGCAACCGTTCCACATAACCCTTGTGGGACGTCAAAGAGGTATCATCAGCAGATGTTCCTAAAATCAGATCAACTGGAAGTCTAGCTTTTCTTCTGAACATAATGCGATATGGTGAGTATCCAGTTGCACCACTTACGGTACTATTATAAGCGTGTACCATAGTGGCAATATGGTTTCCACAGTGTTGTTTCTTCTCAGTGGGTAAGGTCCCCAACATGTTCAGCAAAGTCCTGTTGAATCTCTCAGGCTGAGGATCCCCTTGTGGGTGATAGGGTGTAGTTCAAGACTTTTTGATGCCCAACAACGGATGTACTGTATGAGCCGACTTTCAAAGTCTCTTCCTTGATCAGAATGGATTCCGACAGGCAATCCAAAATGAACAAAGAATTTCTCTACAAGTACCTTCACCACAGTAGTTGCTTGCTGATCTTTCATTGGATAAGCCTGAGCATATGGGGAAAAATGATCAGTCACCACCAAGATATTGCCTCTTCCACCTGTATCTGGTTCCAGGCACAGGGAGTCAATGCATACCAACTCCATGGGGCCCTGACTCTGCAAATGCTCCATGGCAGTTTCTCGAACTGGGAGAGTTTTTCTCTGAATGCAAGGCAGGCAGGAACAATAATAGCTCTCTATCTCCCTTCTCATATCTGGCCAACAAAACTCTCTGACTAGGCGAAAGGTTCTCTCTATGCCCTAATGTCAATATTCATCATGCAGAGACACCAAGACTGATGTGCAATGTTTTTCCAGAAGGAATAGTTGTCAGGTTTCCTCAAACTCTTCAACAGAGCCTCTTCTGTACAGCAGACCATCTCTTAACTGTAACTGACTCCATTCTCAGTGCAATATCCTAACATGGACTATCGGGCTCTTCAACAGCAATGTTGAATCTTGTTGGGCCAAAGCCTTAAGGGTTACATAACATATATGATCCTGCTCTTGGACAGTTTTGATCTCCTTCTTTGTTAATCAAGGAAGACCCTCATGCTCATACAGTCCCCCTCAGGCATTGAATCAGACCTTTGCATAGAGCTTGTACTCCTTCAGTAGGCACTAAGGTCCATTCTCAAAACTCCTCAGGATGATGTGGCTGGTGGGACAGCGCATCAGCATCTCTTGTTTCCAATTCCAGGTCTGTATTTCAGACTAAACTGGAATCTGGCTAATGCAGCCAACCACCGGTGTCCAGTAGCTTCCAGCTTTGCAGAGGTCAGTAGGTAGGTTAACAGATTATTATCAGTCATGTCGACAAATTGAAGGACTACTTGTATGGGGCTCAGATTGTAGTGAACTGTCCACTTCAAGGGCAGGAACTTCAATTTGTGTTCTGGGTAACTCTTCTCAAATCTTCCAAGTCACGGAGCGGAATCCTCCGAGCTCTCTCCCGAAAGGATTTATCTTCTTGGAGACGTATTCAATGCTGGACACTTGGCACATCCCACATCAAAATCATTACTAGAAAGAATCTTCTTCCATCAATCCAACTGTGATTTCACCCTTGTCCTCCAGTAAGGGGGTAACACAGCAGCACACTCCTCCAACTCTATCTGTAATCCGCGGCACTCCTCACTCTTCTCTACTTCTCTATTTCTACTGGTGTAGCTGCACTCACCTGCCCTGCTGACATTCTGCTGACATTCATGTTCTTAATACCACAGGATGATCAGTGACATTCTGAAGGCTGATAGGCACCGTCTTCTTGCTTCGTAACAGAGCTTTAGTAGAAACCAATTCTGGAACCATTGCTATCCAAGCTGCTTAAGTTTGTGCACCCGTCTCCAGCACGACAAAGGGGCCTAGATGGTTCCAAGTCAATTTCACAGTGGCCTTCAGACAAGCAACCTCTCCTGGCTTGAGCACCTTTTCTTTCTGTCCAGCTTCTATATCTGCCCCACTCCATTAGCAGGAGATTTCTTCTCTTCAATCACTTGCTGGCAGGCCTGATATAATAGAGGGTGAATCTCAGTTGGTAAAGGCCCATCTTCTCCTATTACTTTTTCCAACAGTCTTCTCACCAGATGTATGTTTGTTCCAATCAGCATTGAATTCTGTTCAGCACCTGGAGGCCTAGGACACACCATGGCTAGAGTATCAAATGTCCCAACTTTCCCTGTTGCTGCCGGTCCAAAGGAAACCCTTATAGGAATGTATCCATCATATGGAAACTTGACAGTCCCGATTCCCCAAATCTCTATCTCTTCAAGTTTGTTCAGAGGAATATGTTTTAGGTACTGATCATAGAAATCTCAATAGAGTGAAGTGGCTTGGTCTCCTGTGTCCAAAAGAGCTTGCGTATAGACACCTTCTGCTTGCACATACACAATAGGGATGACCCCATTAACTTCTCAATTAGCTTATCCACTCCTACGTTGTTAGTGTCTCTTCTTGACCCACTTGAGAGAAGGTATCTATAGCTCTGGGTGGTGAACGAGCATTGACTCCCTGCACCCGACCCTCAGACTCCGGTGACGGGTTAGTTTATTTAGAGGATATCTCCCCCTTCTTCTTCCCTTTCTTTGGACTCTGTTTGGCTTTCTCTTGATTCTTGGAGCTCCGTTCCTTCTTCGGGTTCTCAGTTGGCTCATTCACTGAGATCCTCTGAAGTTTCCGGCCTTCTGAGTGCATAGCAGCTGGTGTAATGCTTTCAGTAACTCAGCCATGAAGTTAAATTCTCCATCCCCTTTTGGACGGACACTGTCTTCGGAAATACCCATGCTCCGCACACTTAAAGTGGATGTAAACCCGAAAAAAACATTTTTTACAGACACTTCTACCATGTACAGGAGAGGATATCATGTCATCTGTGCCCAGTCTTGCCACAAAGAGTTAATCCAGCTCTGAGTAACCCCCTTATCTTTTTTCAGTAAGCGAAAGACTAAGGGAGAAAAAGGAATCGTTTCATCCCATGCTGTGTGAGTGACAGGTCAATTCCTTATCTCTTGCACAGAGCATACAGAGCTTTACACTCTCCCCTCTCATCTCTTCTAGCCTTCAGTGTAGAGCTGGGTAGGGATTCTTGTGACATCACAACTCTATCCACTGAGCTCCAGCAAAGAGTGCCACCCACTGATTCCAGTGTTTGGCAAGGCTGCTACTGCCGAAAGGGGTGACATTTGCAAGGGAGGCATACATGCAGGAGACTTTCATGTACATATACATTAATACTGTGCCATTAGTTTATACTGGGTGAGTGGTGGGTTTGCATCCACTTTAAATCACCTTAGGGGATCAGCTTTTTCCAACTGGGTGGTAACTTCCATCACCTGCAACAATGTTTGTTGTAGTTGGTCTTGTGCCTGAGCTACTTGAGTGAGCAATTAGACTGGGAATTCCTCAGCAGCTGGCAAAGCCACAGGGGCCTTTGTACGCTTCCCCTACTCTGACTCTTCTTCACTCTCCACCTCAGAGACCCCTTGCTCTATTTGCACTTGCTAGGCAGGCACTTTCCCAGTCTTTGGGGTGGTATTGAACCATTCTCGTGAGCCTTGATTCTTTTCATCCAACAGAGCTTCTTCCTCCCTAAACAGTCTCATCAATTCAGGTTAGATTGGTGTCATCTGTACCCCTTTCAACAGCAGACGAAGCATGATTGGGTGGTTAGGTCTTGCTCCTTGCAGAATTTGCTCCACCCTGACTTTGTCAGCTTCTTTTGGGTCGATCCCCTTTTTCAAGATAATTTGATGTAGAACACGATCCACCGTACCAACATAGACAGACAGCTTCTCTCCTCTATACTGGTGTGTGTGCTCAAATTTATACATCAAATTGGGAATCTTCTCCACCCTGCCATAAACTGAACACAAAGCTTCAATGTAGTCCATGGCTACACAATCAGGCATTCCTCTCTTCAAACTCTGGATAACGTTTGTAGCAGGACTTCTCAAGCTCTCACTTATTCTCTGTCTTTTCACTGCCTCTGGCACTCTAGTCTTCTACTGCTTGAATGGCTTTATCCATTAAGCTTTAAAAGTCTTCCTCACCTTCTGGGGTGTCACCCAAGAAGAAGCAGTTTCCTGTAACTCTGGCTGTAATATTGTTGCTCTTGATCAAGCGCTCTACCAGCCGGCTCATATCCATTGTGACGTTATGCAAGGCACCACAATGGACAGGCGATACTTGTCGCCTCGCATGCGATCATTTTGAGGTGACTAGCAGGAGTCCGACCCAGGGTTTGCAGAGCTGGTTCCGGCCCAGACTTTCTGGTCCACTCAAACCCCTCTCCACCTGCATTTAATGATCAGGAAGAGATCTCACAAGAGCTTGATCCTGGATCTCAGAAGGAAAAAGCCGAAAGAGTTCTGTGTGCTAAATTGGATAAAAACAAGGTTTGCAATGTGCTTATGTTTTGTGGGTGTCGGGGAATCTCTTTGTTTAGTGTAGCGCCAGACAGCGAGGTTTTGGTTTTCTGTTTCTGTTTATGTTTTGACCTTGCAAACCTGTAAAAAAAACCTGTAAGCAGCCAGACTTTGAAGAAACTGACATCCATGCTAAATCTTTTCCCCTGAGAGGTGATCCCCACAAGCTAATCTCCCACACGTGGTGGAGGATCAACATGGCAACTTTCAAAGATTGAAGAAATGTTGAAGGCCCTGCTACAAGTCAATGCAGCCCAGCAGGAAACCAACCGCCAGGTCACAGAGGCTGCTGCAGCTCAGCAAGAGGAGAGTCGCCAGGCTATCGCAGCACAACAAGCGGTTCAGCAAAAAACAATTCGCCAGGCTATCGCAGTACAACAGGAGGCAAACCGGCAGTTTGCGGAAGCCCTGCTGGAGTTAAAAAAGGGGACTGCACCTCCCGTGACAGGGGAACCAGAGTTGGTACGTGCTTCTTACCACATGCAGAAGATGACACCTGGGATGTCGTGGAGGTGTACCTCATGACCTTTGAAAGAGTCGCTCTTCACGAAGGATGGCCAAAAGAACAGTGGGCGGGACTGCTAGCACCATTCTTGACCGGCGAACCCCAAAAAGCCTATCTGGAAACAGATAAGGCCCAGGACTCTATGAGACTCTAAAGGCAGAGATACTCATAAGCCTGGGGGTCCCCATGGTAGTCCGGGCCCAACGCGTGCATCAGTGGACCTATCGCACCGACAAGCCACCCCGTTCGCAGATGTTTGACCTAGTTCACATTACCAGGAAATGGCTACAGCCAGAGACTTTGCCAGGTCCCCAGATTGTGGAGCACGTGGTCATGGACCACTATCTACAGGCGCTCCCTGCTGCTTTGAGAAAATGGGTCAGCCATGGGGACCCCAAAACTGCAAGCCAACTGGTGGACCTCATGGAGAGATACACATCTGCTGAGGACTTGTTGCGCCCATCTGCACCCACTCCAATGTCTCTAGAGGTGAAAGATCACCCTGCGGACCTGGTAAGACTGTTCCAGGGTTCAGGGGCGAGGGGACATTTGATAAAACTGATATGGTTAAAGAGACTGGGGGCTCTAGACCTAGAGACTGGTAAAGAAGCCAGGAAGGTCTTGGAGACCCTTGAGAGGACTGGGAATAGAACACATACAGTGCTACCGATGCCATGCATTGGGACATATTGCTGCAAATTGTCCCTTGAATGATTAACCTATGCAATGTGATAATGCTTATATGAAAAGACACATTTCTCTGTTTTCACAGGTCGCTTGTATAGCATCATGTCACATGGAGAAGCAAATGTGTGTGATTGCTTGACTCTGGTAGTGTGATAACATTGGCCAAAAGCAGCTGTGTAAATCCAGCCAGGTTACACCCTAGCACTGTTGGGGTCATTTGCATCTATGGGGACACTCGTGACTACCAGATGACGCTGGTCATGATTAACACTCCTTGCGGCAGAGTGACCCATTTAGTGGGAGTGGTACCTCCCCTGCTTCATAAAGCCCTAGTGGGGAGGGATTTTCCGCATTTTTGGAGGTTGTGGGTAGGCACAGAGAGCCTGGAAGAAAGAGCTCCCTCTGCTGAGGACGCACGGAAGTTCTCACCAGACCCTTTTTGCCAACCAAAAGGAGAGATTGGTGGTAGGACTGAGGAAGAAGGAGACCCTCTTCCTTTTCCTGTAATAACTGGGGAGCCGGAGGAGCCGGAAGCTTGCTCCTAGCAGATGGCTAATGTCCCAGACCATGTCAATGTCCCTGACCATGAAAGTGAACCGAATGTAGTCCCTGCCTTAGAGGCCCAGAGAGAGGACTTCTGTACAGTACAACTATGGGATGTCACTCTCCTCAGAGCCATGAAAAAGGTGATGGATGGGGAACCGGTGGACCCTAATGGGGGTTGTTTTTTCTCTACATGGCGCTTAAAAATGATTTGTTGTATCAGGTGGTGAAACACGGAGAGGACGAACTGGAACAGCTAGTGGTCCCCAAACCCTTCTGCCGGATAGTGCTAGATCTGGCCCATGGTCATGTAATGGGGGGACATCTGGGTATGGAGAAAACCAGGGAGAGGATAACCAAGAGATTCTTCTGGCCTGGGTTGTATGCAGACATCAAAGAATACTGTGAGTCATGCCCTGAGTGTCAAATGACAGCCCAGTCACCCCATATAGAAGCATCATAGAGCATGTCTCCTTGATGCAGGATCGAATCGCAGCTGTCCTGCCCCTTGTACGAGAGCATATGGAGCAAGCCCAGGAGGCCCAGAGAAGAGTTTACAATTGGGGTGCCAAAACCCGAACTGTCAACCCAGGGGACAGTTTTTTGCTAGTCCCCATGGTCAAAAATAAATTCCTGGCAAAGTGGCAGGGTCCCATTGAGATTAGGGAAAAAGTAGGGGAAGTAAACTACAAAGTTTACCAGCCTGGAAAAAGGAAACCGGAGCAGATTTACCATGTTAATCTCCTAAAACTGTGGAAGGACAGGGAGACTTTATTGGCAGTGCCCATGCTCCAAAAGGACAGGTTACACCTAACCCCGGATGTCCCCATAACCGAGTCCTTGTCACTGACGCAAAAAATGACGTTAAGAAATTTGTCAGTAAAAATAGAGACTTTTTCTCTTCCCTACCCGGACTAACCACTGTGCTACAACATGACATAATCACGGAACCCGGGGTCCATGTAAATGTAAAACACTACCGAATACCTGAGGCTAGACAAGAAGCGGTGGCGAGAGAAATAAAAACCATGTTGGAGTTAGACGTGATAGAGGAGTCCCACAGCTCCTGGTCGAGCCCTATAGTACTGGTCCCAAAGCCAGATGGCACTATCCGGTTCTGCAACGATTTTAGGTAGCTGTATGAAGTGTCTAAGTTTGACGCATACCTGATGCCGTGGGTTGACGAACTTGTGGATAGGTTGGGAGGGGCTCGGTACATAACAACCCTAGACCTAACTAAGGGATACTGGCAGATCCCCCTAACGGAATCAGCATAGGTAAAAATGGCCTTCTCTACCCCCGTGGGGTCCTTCCAATACAAACGAATGCCATTTGGTCTGCATGGGGCCCCTGCATCCTTTCAGAGGATGATGGACAAGACTTTGAGGCTGCGTTGGCCCTATGCAGCAGCCTATCTGGATGATGTCATCATCCACAGCACAGATTGGGAATCACATCTGCCCCGGTTGCAGGCAGTAGTAGATTCACTGAGGGTAGCAGGTTTAACAGCCAATCCGAAAAAGTGTGCCATAGGTCTCAAGGAGGTCAAATACCTTGGGTATGTGATTGGTCAAGGTCTGATTAAGCCCCAAACCAATAAGATTGAGGCCATTCAAAAGTGGCCCCAACTGGTGAACAAGAAACAGGTTCGGCCCTTCCTGGGGATTACAGGGTATTACCGACGCTTCATCCCTGACTTTGCCACCCTTGCCATCCCTGACAAAGGGTAGAGCGTCAGAAATGGTTAAGTGGAATCCCAAAGCTGAAAAGGACTTCCAGAAATTGAAGCAAGCCCTTTGTGTACAGCCGTTGCTCATGACCCCGGACTTCACAAAGGAGTTTGTCATTCAAACCGGTGCCTCTGAGGTGGGACTAGGTGCTGTTCTGTCCCAGATCAAAGATGGCAAGGAGCACCCGGATGTCTACTTAAGCAGGAAGCTTAATAGACATGAAAAGAATTATGCCATTGTGGAGAAGGAGTGCCTGGCCATCAAGTGGGCCTTAGAGGCCCTAAAATACTGCCTGCTGGGAAGGTCATTCAGGCTAGTCACCGACCATGCCCCCTTAAAATGGATGTGTAACAACCGGGAGAAAAATAGCCGGGTGACTAGGTGGTTCCTGGCCCCACAGCCATTTAAGTTCTCAGCAGAACACCGTGCTGGAAGGCTCCAAAATAACGCCAGACGGGGAGGTTTTGGTTTTCTGTTTCTGATTATGTTTTGACCTTGCAAACCTGTAAAAATAAACCTGGCAAGCCACCAGACTTTAAAGAAACTGACATCCAAGCTAAATCTTTTCCCCTGAGAGGTGATCCCCACAAGCTAATCTCCCACACCATATAGAAAGAAGCTGGAGGCATCCCTTTGTTAGTGGCATCAGCTTCTTCTTCTTCTACGTCAGGACTCACAGAACCACCTTGAGATTGTTCTTGATCAAGGTTTCCTTCTATCTGTAGAGGTATCACTTGAGCTTCTAACCCTTCAGCTAAGCTCACAGTCTATTTCCAAAACCCAGCTGGAACATTCTCTCGCCACTCAAAAATGGCGTAGGTGTAATCTTCCCCATATTCTGGCTTCACTTCCACAACATTGGATCCTTGCTCTCGGAAGGCTCTTCTCATCAGCTGCCGTACCTCTCTCTCAGACCACCCAATTCCAGACAGCTTCACCACACTAGCCAATTCCAAACTACTCCCTGCTTCCTGCACCCAACTGATAGCAATAGTGGGGTACATCTTCCACTCTTTTCCAGGTGACTCCTCATACTTACTGGGGCTTACCATGAGGGGTATCCTGGACAAGCCCCCAAATTAAATTCAATACCCCTCTGGTTTCCCTGACTTTGTGAGTCCTCTGCCACCTCTGACACACTGGGTTTACTCATTGTGTTAGTTTCCCTTTAACCACTTCAGTACTGGGCACTTAAACCCCCTTCCTTCCCGGACCAATTTTCAGCTTTCATCGCTGTTGCAGTTTGAATGACAATTGCGCAGTCATGCGACACTGTAACCATATGAACTTTTTATCATTTTTTTCACACAAATAGAGCTTTCTTTTGGTGGTATTTAATCACCCCTGGGTTTTTTATTTTTTGCACTATAAATTAAAAAAGACAGAAAATTTTCAAAAACAATGCATTTTTCTTTGTTTCTGTTATAAAATTTTGCAAATAAGTAATTTCTCTTCATAAATTTTGACCAAAAATGATACTGCTACATTTCTTTGGTAAAAATAACCCAAATCGGGGTTTATTTGGTGTTGGCGGACAGACAGATGTTTTGGGGACTGTGACAGATGTGACGGGGACATACAGATGTTTTGGGGACTGTAACAGATGTTTTGTGTATGGTGACAGATGTGTTGGGGGGACATACAGATGTTTTGGGGTCTTTTTTATGGGGACACTGATGTGTATGGGGACAGGGGTATCAGCTGTGCTTGGTGCACTGTGTGGGGGGCGATCTGTGAGAGCTCTCTGCATGAACTCATCATCATGCAGAGAGCTGTCACATAGCTGCAGCTTCCCCCCTTCCCCCCCCCCCCCGCACTGAGCTCTCACGTTCGTCTCTGTTTACAATGTGACGGCCGTGATTGGACACAGCCGTCACATGATCGGGAGGGCCAATCACTGCGCCCATATCCTGATCTCTGCTCGGCTGGATCCTGTTATCATAATGATCACAGGATCGAGCTGCAGCACCACGTGGCCGCGCTGCGAGCACCCGTTCTGCAGGACGTACATACACGTCCTGTCAGAACGGGGAAGCTCCCACCCGGCCGTATATATACAGTGGCTGGGTGGGAGGTGGTTAAGTAATGACACAGTAATAGAATATAAGAGGGTTGAGTTAAATCAGGAATTTTTACTCAAAGCATGTGTCAAATACAGAACTTTGACCCAACAGGGTAAGATTAGGCACACAGAGTATTTTCACGACTGAATAAATGTCACACATCAGTAAATGATACCTAAAGTCAATTATGATTTCGTAAATTTAACCAATGTGTATATATATATATATATATCTATATACTGCATATGGGAGCTGTGTGCAGGAGAGTAGGGGAGTGACTCCTGCAAGGGTCAGACCACTCTCTACTGCTCACTCACATGAAAACAGCAATACAGTAGATAAACAAGTATAACAGCAGGAATAGTAAATATAGCAATATTCAACCTGTTCTGAGAGAGAGAGTTCTTTGGTGAATGCAGCTGTATAAGAAATTTTAGCAAAGTAATATATGCTCCCTAAGTGGGGGAAGAATGAGGATTGGTTGCAGTCCAATTTCACT
>BLSH010056635.1:141636-155664 GCA_018402905.1 Glandirana rugosa | reverse complement strand
ACGAGCCAGAATCCATTGCAGATCCCCAGGGGGAGACACACCAGGTTGGTGGATCACCCTCATCCCCCTGCTTTCTGATCCAGGGTTCCCCGGCTTCCCCAGCGTGCATGGAGGCCCTGTTGAGGCGCAAGATGGAGGAGGCCTTACTTACACCCAGGAGTGACTTTGCATTTAGTCCTCCCCGGGCACCCCTATTCAAGCCCCTGACATTGGGCTACTATTGAACCGTTTCTCAGAGATGCTGGCAGTGGGCCTGGCGCAGAATGCTGCCCACATCACAGAGACAATTAAGGCTGATATCAACAGTCTGGGGAGCCGGATTAAAGCTATTGAGCAAGCGGTTGCCACCGCCAGAATCAACCAAAACACACAGTGTATCCAGACCCTCCAAGATCAACTGGACGCAGCCCTATCGAAACTCGATGACTTGGAGAACCGGAGTCACAGGGGTAACTTCAGGATTAGGGGTCTACCAGAGTCTGTTAAAGATGTTCAAGGGGCAGTCAAGACTTTCCTGAAGGATATGTTTCCGGAGGCCCCAACTCATGAACTGGACCTGGATAGAGCCCACAGGGACCTCCAACCCCCGCGTCAGGACGGTCTCCACAGGGACATTATAGTTAAACCTCATCATTTCACCACTAAGGAGGGGATGATGCGTAAATCCCGTGCAGCTGGAGAGCTCTCTCTCCTGGGATTTCCCATTCAGCTGTTTGCAGATGTCTCACCCACAACGATCCAGAAACGAAGAGCCTTAAATCCTCTCCTCACAGTTTTGTCGCAAAAGTCAATCAAGTACTGGTGGTCATTTCCCTTTCGCCTGCAATTTATTCCCCATAATAAAATGCATGGATTTGCCACTCTTCAAGAGGGAGAACATGTCCTCTTTCAACTCGGTTTGATTTCGCAGGAACCCCAAACTGCATCAGCGGAGAACCACCTTGGAACTGCAAAGAGACCTCCACCTGGGAGTCCCCTCACTCCACTATGGAACAAACAACAGAGTAAGAGACAGAAGGAATCCAGGCCAAATCGCTGACAAGTTGGACGGTTTCCTTTGGCTTAATCCTAGCCTTTGGGCCCAGCCCCAGGTTTGAGGTTGCTCATGACCTCTTGCTCCCGTAGAGGAGTGCTAGGGTGTTCCCCTAGGTTCCCCCAGTTGTTAACCCCTTTTCAGGATGGTTTGCCCATTTTTCTATTTTTTTGGGGGTCCCCCCTTTGTTTTTTCCCCTTAGCTCCCTCCTGAGCTGTCTCCCACAGCAAAGCAAGGCTACACAAGCCCTCTCCAGAGGAGGGGGAACCTTTGAAGACTCTGAATTGTCAGCTTTGTTTGTTTGCTCACATAATGGTTCTCCAGTTGCCATCAACAGATATTATGAATAGACTTGGCTAATGTTACAAGGTTTATGCAGGTTTTTGTCAATTTCTCTAGCCGGGGGGCTCCCCGGTCATAGCGGTACCACATGTGCCTCCTCCCACTGGTGACTTGAGGTCTTTAGCCTCTCTCCCCACTGGGACAGCAACCTAGAACTAGGTTGCCAACTTCCACTGTCCCTCTTTGGGGGACCTTGGGTAGGCCCAAGAGTTATCTGCCCTACCCGTTCGGAGCCTGGCTCACCCCTAGGCTCCGCTTTTTGTTCCTGTTTTTATTTTTGTTTTAGCTCTCATGTGTTACCAATGTATTGTCATGATTGTACCTCTTATGTTTAACCACTCTACAAGTGGTTCTCCCATTCTCTTCCCCTACCCTCCCTCCCCTTTTTCCCCCCTCTTGGTCTCTCCTTTTCTCCTCTTGGTTTTTTGCTCTTGCCTCCTTTTTTTCTCTTCCTACACTGCTTTAATGCTGTATTTGTACTTTTTCAGTTAAAGGTCCCACTCTTTGGTCCAATTCCACGGCCATTTGCAGGTCTACTACTTGAGGAGCAGTCTTCTATTACGTTCTCTGTCTCGAGGCCCTCTCAGTTGACACAGTGGTCATTTTTATATTTGTTCTAGCTCACCCCCTTTCCTGACGTCCATGGCAGATCCACAACCTTCTATCTCTCACATTAAGATAGTGACACAAAATGCCCAGGGACTGAACTCTCCCTCCAAAAGGCACAAAACCCTTCAACATTACTACTCCAGGGGCTTTGAGATCATATTACTCCAGGAGACCCACTTCCCCAGTAGCTATAGCCCCTCCTGCCTACACCCCAAATACCCTGATTTCTTCCTGGCCAGCTCAGACACTAAAACCAGGTTAGTTGCTATCCTCTTTTCCAAACAGGTCCCCTTCATTCACACCCAAACAATCAAGCACCAAGGAGGTCGCTTAATATTGGTCAAGGGAGCCATTAATGGTGTTATTTTCACATTTGTCTCCTTTTATGCCCCCAATCAGGGGCAAGTGGACTTCTTTTCCTCTATGTTCCAAAACCTAGCCCCCAACTTTGAGGGGATTTTGATTATGGGAGGGGACTCCAATCTGGCACTGGATAATATGATGGATAAATCGCAATCGGGGACTTCCCGGATGAGGAAACCATCCAAACAGGGACTAAAAATGGCTCGCCTACTCCATTCATTTGGGCTGATTGAACCCCACATCAAAAGATTTCACCCATTTTTCAGCCCCTCATAAGACATTTGCCAGGATCAACCATATCTTTCTTTCTACGTCTGACTCCTACAGAATCCCCAGGGCCAAAATTTTGGACGGCCCTTGATCAGAACACTCGATGGTCTTCCTTAGACTAGACACTTCCCTGCCTCCGAGGAGACCATACCTCTGGAGACTGAATGAGTCAATCCTCTCCAACCCGACTCACTGTATTGTGCTGGAAAAGGAGATCCAGAATTATTTCCTGACCAATGACACTACGGAGGTCTCCCCGGGTTTCCTATGGGGAGGCCACAAAGTGGTACTTAGGGGCAAACTCATCCAGTTGGGGGCCAGGTTGGCTAGTAAGGCACATAAGGGATGCCCCTCGACGCGCTCCCTGTAAATTCCCTTCACGCAGCCAGTCACTGAACCTGGCGCTTACCACGTCATCTAATTGACAGCTCTAATGGTCTTCAGGGCACTTTTACCTGACCAACGATAAAATAGGCACGAGGTTAGCTTCCAAGCTTTCCCCTAAATGCAAACTCCTGTCCTGCCTGAAGGTTAAATCCCGTTCAGGCACCCTCACTCAAAACACTGAACGCATTCTTGATTCATTCCATGGCTACTATTCAGCATTATAATCCCAAATCTCAGTTGATAACCCCTCTGAGTCCGCCTCATTCTTGAGGGGAATTTCCCTTCCGTTACTGGAGAACCAACATAGGGATGATTTGGACTCCGATCACGGAAAATGAAGTTATCCAAGTGGTTACGGACCTTAAAACTTTGTCAGCCCCATGCCCGGTTTTTCTTCCAATTTATACTACAAGACATTTGCCTAAGCTTTGGCTCCGCACCTGCCACGCTGGTTCAGTTCTCTCAGGGATGGATCCCAGCTGGACCCCTCATCTAACCTGACCTTAATAACAATGCTCCCCAAGCCGGGCAAAGTCCAGAGCGAGGGCAGCAATTATAGACCCATATCATTAATAGATTATGACCTCAAGATCTTGTCTAAAATTATAGCCAACAGGTTGGCTTTATTTAATAGTCAATATGTGCATGAGGACCAGGTGGGGTTCATCCCGGGTAGGCAGGGCCCAGACCAGATCCGCAGAGCGCTGGATCTGGTCTTGGTCCTGAACTCAAATTGGGCCGTGGACCGGCCTCAGCAGGGTCTCTTCCTCTCCTTGGACCTCCATAAGGCCTTCGATTCTATAGCATGGCCTTACCTTTTCCAAATATTGGATACCTGGGGTTTCGGCCCCAAATTCAAGAATGTGATCTCGGCCCTTTACTCACTCCCAAAAGCCCAAATACGCTTCCAGGGTTATCTATCTTCCCCCTTTGAGATTAGAAGGTGTACTAGACAGGGCTGTCCCCTATCCCCTCTCCTCTTTGCTGTGGCCATGGAAACCTTGGCCACAGTGATCAGGAATCACCCTAATATCCAGGAGGCACAGTGTGGCCCTCGAATACACAAATTTGCCCTCTTCGCGGATGATGTCCTCCTTTTTGTAACCTCCCCCTTATCCTCCCTGCCGGCCATTTCCCAAATGCTTTTCTCCTTTAGCCAGGTGTCAGGTCTGCAGGTTAACATGACAAAATCGGTCATCCTTAATGTTTCAGTCCCAGCCCAGTCTGACTCTCAGGAGGAGTTTTGCTTTTCCTTGGAGCTCTACCTCTATTCCCTACTTGGGTGTCAGTATTCCCTCCATGTTCAGTCAAACCTATGAATCTAACTACCCAGGACTTTTTAAAAAGTTAAAACTGGATCTCGCAAAGTGGTCCTCCCTGGGCCTATCATGGGTAGGTAGGATCAACGCTGTATAGATGACCCTTCTCCCCAGGATTCTCTATTTTTTCCGCTCCCTCCCTATACCCATCAACAAACAATACCTCCTAAAACTCCAATCAGCCATCATCCGGTTCATCTGGGGGGGCGCTTCTCCCACCAGATCCTCACTCGCCCTAGATCGAAAGGGGACCTGGGCCTCCCAGACCCCTGGAGCTACTATTTGGCAGCTCAATTGGCCCAGTTTTCGACCATCTATTGCAGGGGTCCTAAAACCCGATTGGGTGGGGGTGGAGAGGCAGGCAGTCCCCTCGTACACTCTGGACTATCTGTTATGGTGTCATCCGAGACTCCGACCAACTATCTTAGCTCCAACTCTCTCGCACTCCATTCACCTGTGTGACATAATTCACAAAACCAATACTATTACTTCAAAATGGCGTCCACTAGCGCATATTTTCAGCAACCCCCTCTTCCCCCCTGGTCAGTATGTTAAGGCTTTCAGGTGGTGGCTGAATAAAGGTTTATATAGGATTGGACATTTTTTTTATACAAATGGGCCTCTCTCACTCAAACACTGTAAAGACAAGCTGTAAATGCCCATGTCTGAGAGATTTCGATTTGCCCAGTTATCGCATTTCCTCAACTCATTCTGAGAGGATAAAAAGGCCACACTCCAAATCACTTCCTCAAAAAATGGTGCGCGGAGGCCTTGGACGTCAGGGGGTCGCATCTCCCTCATCTACTCGGGCCTATTGGACCCTGGGGAGAAAACATCTTACATGCGTGCCTGGGAGGAGGACCTCGAGACTGATTGGGACCTAAAAACATGCCATTTAATGTATAACAGATCTATCAAGGGTTTACTTAATGTTTCTCTGGTGGAGGCGAACATCAAAATTTTCACAAGGTGGTGCTTGGTTCCCACCCGCCTTGTTAAAATGTTCCCCTCCACCTCCCCCCTTTGCTTCAGAGATTGTGGTCACCTGGGCACTCTATTCCACACCCTTTGGGAATGTCCTAGAATCAGAAGCTTCTGGAATCGCTTATTGCAACTGATTCGTTTTGTCTCAGGTCAGCCCATCACCCAGAGTCAGCCTTACTGGAACAATTTGAGCCCAGGATTCCCAAACATACCAGATACCTGATACGCTTTATGCTTCTGGCAGCCAAACTGACTTTAACCTCCCTGGCGGTATTCCCGAGTGTGACTCGGGGTGGAATTTCAGTAGCATTAGGGGTAACCCCGAGCCACACTCGGGATTGCATCGCCGGATCCAAGGCAGCGTTACTTACCTTGTCCCCTGGATCCAGCGATGTCCCCCATCGTGTCTGCGGGCTGTGTCCGCCGCCCGATGCCTCTGTGTGCCGGGCTCCATTCCCTGCGAGCATCGCGTCGCACAGGGGTGGAGACCGGAGGCAAATTCAAAAAGTGAAACACACAGCATACATACAGTACACTGTAATCTGTATGATTACATTACTGTATGAAATCATTTCACATCCCTTATGTCCCTAGTGGTTTGCCCAGTGCCCTGCATGCACTTTTATATTATATATGTCATTCTTTCTGCCTGGAAACTTGAAAATGTCCATGGCAACCAAAAAGCGTCCCTTTACATCAAAAGTGGTTTTTGATCAGATAGAAAACAGCGATACTAAATAAGAATCATTTGCAGAATTGAGTGATACTGATTTTTGGGGACATTTATCACCAGACACTGAAAGTGATGACAGCAACAATTCTGCAACTGAGCAAATTTCAGTGCTTTTGATTTGATTACATTATTGAATACATTTTATTACTATTACGTTATTATTTTTGATAATTATTTTTAGTTATTTATTATATTATAATTTATGATTTCATGTTGCAAACTTTATCATACCCAGGATATCTACTAGACTCTTGTTTGGACAGATTTAAGTGAGTTATTCCTAAGAATTACAGGCCTACAATACAAAACACCAAATTTCTATGCAAAATAATGTACCGCTTTCAGCACCAAAAATCTGAAATAATCATACCGCCAGGGAGGTTAACCAGGCCCTGGAAATCCCGAACGGTCTCGCTGACACAAGCTAAACACAAAGTGTCATGGATTATGGCTCAGGAAAAGATAGCACATACTATCCTAGCTAAAGAAACTTCATTCGAAAGTGTTTGGGGCCCCTGGGCTCATTACTTGGGGAATACTCTGTAAATGGAAAATGTGTTGCCTCCTCTCGTCTTCACGGTCCAGTAAGTGACCGCTTAAAGACTCATGGACCTTTCCCCTTGCCTTATCCTGATCCTTTCCTCCTCCTCTTTCCCCTCTTCTTTTCTCTCCACCCCTCTTCTCTTATATGTTCCTGCCTCCTTACTCCTTCACCAACCCTCTTCAGCAGGCTGGACCCAGGGCCCTGGCGCCTGGCTCTCGGGGTGTCCTTCCCTAGCTTATGCGCGGCCACTTCTTTTTAGGTCGTGGCCTCTTCCCCTAGGAATCTTCTAATGGGGTCAGTGGATGAGGTGTAAAATATTGGCTGCCTTGGTGGTTCCGCTTGGCTCTTATCCCCTGGGGGGCGTGACCCCTAGTCTATTGGCTGGGGCTCGGCGCCTCGGGGGGGCGTGACAGGGGGCCCTCCTGGGCTAGCCTCCTGGCCGCAGTGTGTTCCCTTGGGGGCGGCAGGGGTGCTCTCCTGGGATAAGAGGGGTTTTCTCATGGACCCCTTTTGTCCCTCTCAGCTTATGGTGTTGAAACACACCAGGGACATCTAGTCGGTTGCTGAAGCAAGTTTACAGTTTTTGTGGCTAGGGTTACCCCGAGCCCACCTCTCTAGGCAATGGTCCATCCTGCAACCACTCAAGTATTTTACCCGGTTCTTCTGGGCCCAATCTGCCTGCCTTGTTACCCAAATATGATTGATATGCAATTATGATTGGTCCCGTGCTTATTGGAGCTCTACCCACCCGAGGTGTGTTTTCAAATGTGTATTGTCCAGGGACGAGGCTTTCCCCCTTCCTCTGCCCTAGCTGGGCCCCCTTGGGGGTCACAGAGGAGGCGGGAGGAACTTCTAATTACCCTATAGATTGAATCTCCAGTCACAGTGATTCTCATCGCTCTGGGATCTAGTCTGCTTCTTAAGGTCAGGATCTTGGAGTTGTTCTGAACTGTTCGACCTTACTCTATATTTATAAGCAATGTATACTTTCTTGGTGAAGCTTTTGTGTGCTTTTACTATCTGTATAATTTTGTAAAATTTTCAATAAAAATCATTGAAACTAAAAAGTATCACGGACAATAATCAATTTTCTCTATAGGACTCCATGTATTGTACTATGAAAACGCAAACAAAAAAGGGCACAACAGCCTAGTGCATTATCCCATGTATCATTTATTAATACGCCACCACAATTAAGTATACTCACAAACCATGTGATTTAAAACCGCATCTCATGACATCAATGTGACGGTTGTCAGGGCTGTACTCTCTTCCTCAGAGCCAAAAGCTCCTTTTGGTCCTGAGAAAGAGGATACAGCCCTTGAAACGCGTAAGCCATCTGCAGTGTATGCATGCTCTTTGTGACACTAAACCTGTTTTCATTATTGCTGCTAACATTGCACCTGTTCAGTAAGCTGCAATTTATAGCTACTCCCTGTTTGAATATTCAGCCGATCACCTATTTTGTTAAAGGACTAATGTAAAGGAGCACTTCTCCACTGAGGACCAAAGTAAGGGGACACCTCTCCACTAGGGACCAATGTCAGGGGAACCTTTCCACTAGGGATCAATGTAAAAATGCATTTTTCCACTGAGCACCAGTATAAGGGTGTACATCTCCAATTGGCATCAGTCTAAAAGGGGCAGTTACATCGACCACCGATGTAAGTGGGACATTTATAATGAACACTGATGTTAAAAAGGCATTTACACTGACTATCTTATGCTTACCACTAATATAAAATGGTTATTTAACTAATTACTAGTATAAACGGACTTTTTCTAAGGCATGCCGTCCTTTCCACTGATCACGAATGTGCATAGGGCATTTTTTTTAGAGGTGTCGACTGACCACCCGTGTAAATAGGTTAAAAATAGGAGGGGGGGATAGGCCACCATAAAGCCATAGAAAGTAGGAGGTATAAATAGGTGTCAATGTAGGCCACTGGCACCAGTGGTAAAGGGGTGCAAAATTCCATGTGCTGCAGAGCTTCCTTTATGTGTGGGTGCTTCTGGGGGTGGAGGTGGGCATTGTGATGGGAATGGGTATATCATGTTTTTCTTGGTATAGGGCCCTGTAATTTGTAGTTATGTCCCCAAAGGTAATAATTAAAACATGAGACATTTCAAACTGTGATATTATATTATTAGTCAAAATGTGCCCTTGTTTGGCTATGCAAGAAGGGTTGAAATTTAAGCACCACGCCACTGCTAAGAGATCCAAATACAAATTTATTCCATTAAAGGTCAGGGTTACAGATCAAAAAATAGCCAACACATTTTGTTTTTGGGGGTACACTGGAATAAATACTATTGTAGATCCAGTTCACTATTGGTTTGCTCACTTGGTTGCCAGTCAAGCCCTGATGAAGGGGGCATGTAGACCCCTGAAATGTATTGGCTATTTCTTGATCTGTACTCCTGACCTTTAATGGAAAAAAGTTGTATCTGGACCTCTTAGCAGTGGCGTGGTGCTTAAATTTCAACCCATCTTACCATAGGCGTGCGCACATAGGGTGGCAGGTGTGCCTGGGCACACCCTAATCACCCTGCACTGTGCAGATTCCCCCTGCTGCCTGGCTGCAGAGAAAGGGATGGGGAAATCTCTGTCCTCAGTCCCTTCCTCTGCCCAAAAAGTGAGACATCAGAGGTCTATTTAGACCCCTGATATTTCACCAACGACCCCCAGCAGGGCTCCTAAATAAAACTGTAAAAAAAATAAAAAAAAATAAATTGTAAAAAAATAAATAAAATAAAATAAAAATAAACTACTGACACCAGTCTCTGCCCTTCTGACATATATACACACACACATTCATGTGTGTTTGCGCTTTGTAGTGCACACCCTAATGCAATAGGCTGCACGCCTATGCATCTTATATTACACTACAAGCCAAGGAGACTGTGGAGATCCTCTGAGGTGTAAAAGCTGCCATTTACACCAACATCAATACCTTAAGATAACAATAACAGTAAAACAAACCTACAGGTGCAGCGCTATCTTTCCACTATCCTCAACTTGTTTGGCTAAGTCAGCAGCACCTATTGGTGTGATACTAGAGCTAGCCAGTCACTTGGGTGGGGTGAATAGGACAATTAATCTAGAGGGGCAGGAAGTCTAAATCCAGGCTCCGTTTGTCACAGGTAACACCACTGAAGGTGACAAGGTTTTGAATTTTTGCACACTCGTTCGCTTTTCACATCTCTTCATTGGCTGCTGTCACTTTGCAATAGTTTTTAAATTTGCATATTTTTTCTGCTGGTGCCAATATGACTATTGCTGCTGGCACTACTTTCCCTTTAGCCCTTAACATTGTGGGATGGAGTAATGCTGAAACTACATTTCCTAAATTTCCTAAGGCTAGCCATACACTAGTTGAAAAATCATTCAAACCCGTTTTCGAAAAACAAACATTCAGTCTTGAGAGCAAACTATATTGCCATCATGTAATAACCAAATTTCAAACGATAAATTGCTTCTGGGTCACATATGTGCAGTACCACAGTTCAATTTTTAATGGGTGAGAAACACATTAACCTTTCAATTTATTGTCCGTTCAGCAGAAGTTTTCCAAACTTTTCCTTCGATTCTTTTGGCCAAAAAACATTACAACCGATTTGTGCCCATTAACTGGACAAAAACAAACAAACTGTCCAAATAACAAATTATCAAATGATTTTTCATCTAGTGTATGAGCACCATTAACCACACCCAATCTTGCCTATTTGCACTCCTATACCCATAAGTCGTACCCCCATTGATTTGGCTAAAATAGCAGCCAAGGCATGACACCATCCTTCCATATGCAGAGGTATTTTTATTACCATGTCACATCTCTATGCACATACTTGAATACTTATAGTCACAAAAGACCTTGAATATATTTACATGCATAATAACATGCAATTTTCTGGTTTCTGAATAAATAATGTATTGTTCTATTTTTTTTTTTTTTTTTAAAAACATTGTAAAACCAAGGCAAAAATGAATGTGAGTCCCATTGTCTTCCTTTCTGCCAGCTGACTGCCGAGCAGTTGCTTCTTGTCTGAGCCATTTGCTTTAATGTAATAGCCCTTGTGTTCACAATTAGGCCGTCTTGTTTAATAAGGCTCCCTCTAGTTTGTTCTAGAGTGATAACTCTAGAGCTGCAGACAGTTTTAGTTAGCAGAGCTTGATTGTGCTAATTCTACTGTGAAATAACACTGCAGCTCTTAAGTGTATGAAATGAAGTTTACTCATTGATACTTCACTGTGCTATCCTTATTTTGGCTGGAAGATGATGGTGTAAGGAAAACAGTAATTGTCAGACAGGATTATGTCGCCATGGATCAGCGTCCTGTGCTACAAGACCAGTGCATCATGACAAATTAGCAAAAAGCAAAGCGGCTTTAAGGATGTGTCCAATGCTCTACTCACTTCATAGATTTGTATTGGAATTAATTTAAATACATCAGAAGAACATGATAACTAGAATACATTTTACACAAGAATAGAATATTAGGCAAAATGGCCATAGCCTCCTACCTAGAGTTTTTGTTTTCTAGTGTATTTAAAAACACCTTTAACCACTTTCTGACCAGTCACGTGGACTTCAAGTGGTTGTACCTGGATGATGCCTGAAGCTGCAGGCATCATTCTGGTACCATTTTTTCAAAGATGAAGGTCGGCTCTCTTGAAAAAACAAGCAGCAGGAGGGGACGTCCCCCTTCCCGCCACCTTCTGCAGCTTTACCAGGATCTTCCATTCCACTGAGAGTCCTGATCAACCAGCTGCCACTTCCGCCGGCTGTTCGGATAGCCAAACAAAGACCGAATCTGCTTTGTGCAGCTATTGGTTATGGTAACCCAGAAGCAATGACCTGACATCACTTCCAATTTACCCGGATGTCAAATGCGTCATTTTCAAAAATCCAAGGCATTTAAGCACATCTTGGTGTTCTCAAATGCTTTTAAGGGCAAAGGAGGGACTTAGGGTCTTGAAAACGCAATATCTCTCCATAGAGAGTACCTGTCACATGCCTATTGCTGTCACAAATGATGTTTACATTCCTTGTGACAGCAATATAAGTGATCAAAAAAATGTAAAGCAACAGTGTTCACATGCTCTCGTGCAAAGCCAAACAAACTGATTCCTGGATGAAGTTGTGATGATGAAACGCATCGGGACTTGGCTATATCACAAACAGTAGGATATGTAAGGAAGGGTCCTTCCTGCATGGTCCCAAGTGTGGTGAGATTTCACCCTGATGTTCAGACCATATCGCTGCAATGCTCTAGGAGTTTTGTCCCATGCTTGTTTTTAATGTTTTACATGTAAGCGCAATGTGTGAAGGTTTTAAATAAATTGAAAAAATAATTTAAGGTACAGACCAACACTTAAGACCAGCACCACATCCCTAAAGAGACATAAAGACACCCCAGTAAAGAAAAAATAGGACTTTACATAGTGTTGGTCAACCCCACCTCTGAAAGAACAATATGGGCAAGAAAATTTAAAAATACATTTATTAGACCACATTAAAAACTTTGCCCACCACTGGGGCTTGCTAACAAACAAACATTGTCCATTTAAAATCTCCCATAAGATAAGTAACATATGTCAAAGGCCCCAAGATGATAGATAGATGATCATTTTCAAGATGATAGATAGACGAGGATCATTATCTATCATCAAGCCCCAGTGGTGGGCAAAGTTTTTAATGTGATCTAAATTTTCTTGCCCATCTTGTTCTTTCAGAGGTGGGGTTGACCAAGACTATGTAAAGTCACATTTTTTATTTACTGGGGTGTCTTTACCCTAGTGTATCAGTTTTAAATAAATTGTATATGATTGTTGAACATACTGCACTAGTGGAGCTTTTCTTTATACCCCATGTATACAAGATGATCACACTTGAAATGGCCGAGGCGGAGATCGCTTGGTGGGATCCATTAGCCCCGTGTGGGTAAAACCGCTTTACTGCTGATTGTAAGGCAAAACTCTGGTGAGTTTACACCTAATGGGGAGAGGCTAATGGCACACTAACGGTGTGGTGTGAAGATTCCATCTTGGTTGAAGGAGTGCTTCTGTATACTGCACTTTTTGCTCTTATATGGACTTTTTTTTTTTTGTTTGCACATTGGCCATTGGCTATATATGTGGGTTTAAAGTGGTTGTTAGCCCAATTGCCCCCAATTAATCTGGCATGCATTACATGCTTCCCTTAGTAGAGCAGCGTCTTTCTTTTTATTTATTTTTTATTGTAAATAACTTTTTTCTGCCATTTTTATCTTGGTCACATGTTCTATATTCTTGTTTGTCACAAGCCAAGGGAGCCGAGTAGGAGGGACACAGAATCAATGAAGTGTGTAAGGAGAGGAGAGGGGAGGGGGAGGAGAGGAGAGGAGAGGGGTGGAGAGGGATGGGGTGAGGCGAGGCTGGGAGTGTAGGAGATTGTTTTTCTCGCTCCTGTGTTGACAAGAATGGGGAGGGAGGAAGGGGCAGATAAACACAGGCACAAAGGAGGACAGGAGAGCTGCAGGTGACACAGACACATACTGTGACAACGATCTCTTGGCTCAGCAGACATGATAATCATAATATGCACTCGGGGGAGTTAGGACCTGGCAGGATCAAACAGGTATTGTAGGAGATACAGAAGGATAATGTAAAAAGCAAAAGCACCATGGTGCAAATTGCACATTAAAGGAACAGGAGCAGCATTTTTGTTTGGGTTAACAAATGCTTTAAGTGTTTCACACAGGGTGATTACACACTTTGTCTTGATGAATTTATGATATTGAGATACACTTATTCACAGGAGGTAGTGATTAGAATTTAAAAATGTTTTCACTTGTGTATTTATTCATACACTTGAGCGCCGCAGTTCACTTATAATTTTGTTTTAGGCCCCTTTCACACTTATATGACCTGAAAATCGCACAACTTTGACGCCACTTTACTGCGTGACTTTGATGCGACTTGAAGCAATGCCTGTGTAATCTTGAGGTCTATGGACCTCAACTTGCATCAAAGTCGGACCAAAGCAGTGCAGGGACTATTTTGAAGTCGCACAGATATAAACTGTACTCATTGGAAATCATGGGGTATAACATGCGCCAAGACAACAGACGTTGGGTTACAAGACCCGGGATGGACGGATCCTCCTCAGGTATATAGGTGGTCAAATATAGACACGCTGAAGTTTTATCAGGGACGTGACGAAACCAGGCTGAAACTACGTTCAACTCCAGGTATCTGGAGTTCTAATGTGTCCGTAACGAAGTTCAGCGTAGTTTCAGTGCGTCATTTCACCGCAGTTTCAACACGCTAAAAGTCCAGTATATTCACACTTTCCCCGGATTTTGTTTTAATATTCACTTGACGCCGCGAGTTCACATACTTATTTATGTGTTCACTTTTGTAAAAATTTAAGATTAGTGATGGAGGACACTTATTCACATA
>BLSH010056635.1:100096-114474 GCA_018402905.1 Glandirana rugosa | reverse complement strand
ATTTAGGTAACCTTGTCATTTTATATAGACAATACAAACAAGTACCATGTCCATAAGTTAGCTTCAAACCATTCGGACATACACATAACAATCAATATTCAAACAAGTCTCATTGCTCTGAAATTTTTACAATCCAGAGACCAATGCTGTTACTTGCAAATTGAGGCTTCCTGAAGATACAACAGTTTCATTTGTATATCAGTCTCTCGCCCAATTTATAAACAAGGCTCATTGCTATGAAATTTCTTCAATCCAGAGACCAATGCTGTTTACTATTGCAAATGAAGGCTTCCTGAAGATACAACAGTTTCATTTGTATATCAGTCTCTCGCCCAATTTATCAAACAAAAACAAAATCGCAAGCCGGTGTCCAGTCAACACCAAAACAAAAATCTGCTTGCACCTGATCACCTAAAGGCACCTCAAATAAGCCAGCTAAGTATCTGATACATTTCCTACGCTTTCAGAATGTACTATGGCTCACAATACAAGTACACAACATTAAACCCAGCACAAACAGTCTAGCACAATTCTGCATCATTTTTGTATCTCTTGTTTGCACAAATTGACCCCACTCCTGGTACCAAATCTCTTGTCACGTTTTTGGGGTTGTGTTCGATATGTACAAAGAGAGATCACACAAATACTTAAAAATATAACATTTATTACAAGTAATGACAGATACAGATAAAGATAAAGAAAATATCAAGAATACTTAACTAAAGGTGCTTGCTTCCCACCATGGGTCCCTTTCATGGCATAGGTGACCAGGACCAGACACGTGCCTCATGGCTGTTCTGGGTGAGACTCACTCGTATAGATTTTGGCTGTAGTAATATAGAACTTGTGTAAACCCCACCCCCAGCCAACACCCTGGTAAGCAAAGATATGACCTTTACATTCCTGAGGAGAGGGGGCTAGCTTGTCCATATAAGGCAGTTCAAATGCCAATAAGTTGAGTCATGCAAGGTAACCAGGATATTAGAGGCTATAATAGATATTTGTAAGGCCAACCTTAATGAGGAATATGAAAGATGCAATTTCCCCAACAACAGGGTCCACTGCTGATCGATCACGCCATCCCAAGAGACTGCTCCCGGCTCCTCCTCCCACTTAAATAAGTTCTCCCACAAAGCACTGCCCCATGAGCCTTCACTGCAGCATAGCCGATGGGAAATTGAGTCCTTCCATATCAGAGTCTGCTGACTGTTTCTTCCTGCCACACTACAAATCCCACAAAGCATCACTCTCTTATACAAATCAAGTCTTGTTCTGCAAGTTAACACTAGAGGGAATCCTCTACAATGTTCAAGGGACACAATTGTCTCTATACCAGAGGAGGATTTCTGTACTCCTGGCTACACTTACAAAGTGAACAGTCTATTTGTCTTTAGTAAATCAACCCCAGTATTGGATAACATGGTGTTTTTCATATCTGCCTGTTTTTTAGCTTTAAAATGTTCTTTCCCCTTTATATTCATGTAGTATTACAATTTCCTTTATAGGGCTCTGCATCAGACTATGCCACTGCTTTTTTCTTTTTGTTTTGGATAGAGTGGAAAGGAATTAAAACACCTATTAGGCTTGTATTGCTGCCTGTGCCCCTGTTAGAGAGATACACCCTCTATTTGTCCTGTTTACCGTTATCATTGAAAGTAAAAGAAAATCCCAAAATTTGGGTTGTCCCCAGAAAAAGTAGTAGAAGGGAAATCTTCCAATGTGGACACTAGTCCTGGTGACCTGGGGGCCCCAATGGATTCCTTTAATTTGCAGGGATTTCCTCAGTTCCTATGTTGGCTATGGGACAGAAAGTGATGGTGAATCTTTCCAATAGGAACAAGTTGGCAAAAAAAAACTGACAGGGGTTATAACCCTCCCTTATTCTATCCAAAATGAAAAAAAAAGTTTTGCCTTTATTTATACGTTAAGTGTGCCATATACAGTGTATACACACGCATTGTTCATAGTTGAATTAAGGACCTTTGCATTCTTGGCCTCTGTAAAGTTTAGATTGCTTGACTGATCTTCCCACTTTGCGTTTTGTGTTTTGCTATAAGCTTCAGGATGCAGATCAGCTCAATCTGACTCATTTAAAAGTTCCAAATTGCAGTATTTCAAATCTATATGAAACATTGATAAAAAATACACAGAAGCTGGATCATTGTGACAGCCCTAGACATAGCTACAGGATTTGCACATAGCTTATCATTCCTTGTCATCCCTATATTGCAGCTTGACCTTGTCTTGACCTGGCTTATGCTTCAGTCTTGACCCTGATCTTGTACTTGTGTAGCTGTTAATTTTCCACATACAACTACCTCTAATGCCACTTGTTTTTTTATGTCTATCTGTATACCTTAACCTTTGTTTTTCCAGGATCAGCTCTCCTGCCTAAGCACAAGCAACCCAAATTAGAATCAGGTTGCTCCAGGGATTTTATATAGTAACATCTTGCAGTAACATGGTTTCTGTGATAGCCACAAGAATATTTTGAATTCAAAGCTCTACCTTGCAGTTGCACTTGGGTGTCAGAAAAATCTCCCTTTTTTGCAGGTTATCTTGATACATATTTTCTGCTTGTTAAAAGATTGTTAAAATATTGCCAATCCTTACGTTGAGGTCCATGTGCATATGACAGAAAAACCTAATTCAACACCAGGCAGCCTTGTGTTGCCTTGCACGGTCATTGCAGCAAGTGTTCTTTCACAATGTGCAGTCTGCTTACAAGATGGTGGGTCCTGGCATGTGGATTAATCTATGAGAACCAATTCATGGTGGCCAGGGCTACCGATAGGGCTGTAGAACTAGCCCTCCTGTGCCAGGCCTGAGCCTGGGTCTGGGCCCCATCAGTTCAGCAGGGGGCCTGGAGCACAGAGATGACTCCTTAAATATCTTTGATGCATGCATGGTAATCCCATGGGCCAGGCTCCCGGTAACTAAATACAAATTCTCTGGGCCCCATTAGTTCAGCAGCAGGGATCAGGGACAAAGAAGAGACTTTTTAGTTATTTTCAGGAGTAGACAAAGTAATCCTCCATGCCCTGGCTTCAGACAATTAAAATAAAGTTCCAGCCTCTTCTTCTATATCAATCCACCTGGGCTGGTTGGAATTTAATTTAGTTGTTGGGAGCCACGGTATGAAGGATTACTCTACCTGATCCAAAAAATGAGTATGAAATCCTCTTCTTTCCTTGGCCCCTGCTGCTGAACTTTTATTTTATGTTGGGAGCTATGGTTGGCAGGATTACTTTTTGTGTGCAATGAGGCATTTAAAAGCAGGGACTGTCAGGTAGGTTGTATGGGCCCACCTTGTTTCTAATGGCAGCCCTGTGTACAATGCCCACTTGTGTGCCGTCTGTGAACATATCCAACTACTAGCTAGGGGGTCATTAGAGGGGGAGGCTGGCAACATTGCACATAGGGCACACAGAGCAAGGTTTCACTTACTGCAATAACCATATACATGTTAAGTATGTGTACCACATGCAAGTATTTTTTTTGTTTGTTTATGAACAGCTAATGCAATCAAGGAAATATTGCTAGGAAGGTTGAATGAGTCCACTCAACATACTTTAAATCCTATTTTATAGAACTATTCATCCGTGCCTTAACTAGATGCTAAACAAGTATAAATGAAAATGAGCATGAATGTGCATAAAATAATTGTATTTATTGAGCAGTTGGTCAAATTTAAAAACAGAGCCCTTAAGCTCTGACATACCCAGAGGCTTCAAAAGCTGGAACTATGCCTGAAAGTGAAGAATAGCCAGTAAATATTGGATTGGCTGCAATTGAGCTTCAGAAGTACAAAACATCAAACTATTCTGAAAAGATTGTCTACCTTATTACTCTATAATAAATATTCATGAATTGGAAAATGTTTGCATTATGCTCCTATCTGTATTTTAATGCACAATTGTCCTAGTACCAATCTATTTTGAAATAAGTCTGCATTTAGGGGATTCCAGGTGGAAATTTATATTGTGTGATTACAAACTGTGCAATACCAAGGAAAAATCATAAGGTTTTAGGGCAATGGTATTTTAATTTCTTATGTTTTTCATGTTTAAATGTTCAATATATATTTTTTTTATTACATGCATAATAATGCAATGCAATATATGCAATAATATTTGTTACATAAAAAAGAACTTCCAAAGTACTGCAAGCTATAAAAAAGACATAGCACAGGATTTCTTTCAGGGTTACTTTGTCTGACTGAAACCAGCTGAAGATAAGAGATAATTCACTGCTCTGTCTCATTCACGTGTGTGTGCAAATGTCAGATTGAGTTTTCGAGTTCTGTAAGCAAAAAGCAGTATGCAAAGGATAACTGGAAAATGTGAAAATAGGCCTAACGCTCCCCCTGTGGGGTTAGATATAAGAATATATAATATTCATATGCATAATTTCTTTTTGCCTGGTCACAAAAAAATCAAAATAAAATTATTTTTGATGATTGTAGTTTTACAATGCATAGGTATGGATCACGTGACGGTGCCACGCATAGAGGTCCGCCATTTGAATGGTTGGAAACGTTCTAATTTTTACCATTGATGTACGTGCAAACTTTTATACTACACATGGTGAGTGTGTTTGCTGGATCTTATTAAACTTTATATTGTACATACTGCAGTATGAAGTGTTTCTTTGTCTTTGTTAGAACTTCACATCCTGAGGTCCTTATGAAGTGGAGTCTTTCTTAGGGTGGAAGAGTTCTGATGTTTGGCGTTTAGCTGACTGGATACTGTAAAAAGCGCAATTGACCGCTGTATCTAGTGGTCCACTTTGGATGGTAAGAGTCAGTGTGTGTGCACCTGTTGGTGGAGGATCTCTCACAAGATTTACTGTTACCATTTGGATTTCACACTAATTGGACTCTTTTGGTTGAACTTCTCTTATAAAATAATTTTGACAATCCTTTAGCGCTGCATCTTTTGTATGCTACAATTCATAGGCATGTTAAAAATGAAAAGATTTTTTATGTAAAATAAAGTTGTATTCTGTGAAACCAGAATAAACTAGTAGGCACCATAAGAATCTAGATGGTACCTTTATATAAACTTTGCTGCACCTCACTTGTATTCCAGGACTCTCTGCTCTTCAACCAACAGTGCTTGAGCCAAAGTAGAGGTGGCTTAGGGAGAGCTGTCACATGGGGAAAGTGAGGTGAAGCATATCCCCTTTCCCTGTATTCTTGAAGTAAGAGCTGTTGTAATTGGTCATGTAATGATCTGAATTGGGGGACTGATTACAATAAAGGCATTATTGGCCATAATGCCATTCTTTATCACCAGGCAGGAGCACTACAGAAGAAAAAGATTTGGGGGTGCTTATTTCAGATGATTGCAAAATGAGCAAACAGAGTGACCAGGCAGTGGGAAAAGCAAATAGAATTCTGGGATGTATCAGTAGAGGGATCACCAGCAGGAGGAAGGAGGTTCTGATTCCTCTATATAGATCTTTAGTGAGACCTCACTTAGAATACTGTGTCCAGTTCTGGAGACCACACTTACAAAAGATATTGATAAGATAGAACGAGTTCAGAGACGGGTAACAAAAATGGTGAAAGGTCTGGGGGATAAAACATATCAAGAGCGACTTGAGGAACTTAATATGTACAGTCTGGAGGAAAGAAGGGAGAGGGGAGACATGATTGAAACCTTTAAATACATCAAGGGGGTGAATAAGGTTCAGGAGGGCAGTCTTTTCAATATGAAACCAAAATCAAGAACACGGGGACATGACCTCAAACTAACTGGGGGGGAAGTTCAAAACTAATCTTAGAAAGTATTATTTTACTGAAAGGGTGGTTGATGATTGGAATAAACTACCAACAGAGGTTGTGAGACAGTCAACAGTAAATGGCTTCAAACATGCTTGGGATAAACATAAATCTATAGTCAGACAACAAGGTCAATGTAAAAAAAAAAAAAAAATATTAAAAAAAAAAAAATTTAAAATAAATAAATAAATAAAAAGGGGCAGACTCGATGGACCACTCAGTCTTTTTCTGCCGTCACTTTTCTATGTTTCTATGTTTCTACTCTAACAGGTTTTAGCTAAGTACAACATTTAGCTAAGTTTGTTTTGTACACTGTAACAATCTACGGGAAGTTAAAATGTTGCTAAACACTCCATTTTAAAATATCATCCGAATCCTGCATAAGTTACTACACCACTGCAGTATATTAAAATTACTAATCAACTGCCAGGCACTGTAAAATCAGCTACTGATCTCTGTGCACCTCAATGCACTGTTTAATTGGGCAACTATGTGGCAAATGAGGTTTAATGTTGATAAATATAAAGTTTAAATATGCATGCATCATACATACTAGGGGGAGTACAACTGGGGGAATCAATGGTGGAGAAGGATCTGGGAGTTTTGGTAGATCATAAGCTTAATAATAGCATGCAATGCCAAGCTGTGGTTTCCAAAGCGAGCAAAGTCCTTTCTTGTATTAAGAGAGATATAGACTCCAGAGAGAGAAAGATATTATTGTACAAATCATTAGTCAGACCTCATCTGGAAAATGCAGTTCAGTTTTGGGCACCAGTTCTCAAAAAAGCATATGGGGGAACTTGAGAAAGTGCAGAGAAGGGCAACCAAACTGATGAGAGGCATGGAGGAGCTCAGCTATGAGGATAGATTAGAAAAACTAAATGTATTCTCTCTTGAGAGGAGGAGGTTAAGGGGGATATAATCAACATTTACAAATACATAAGGGGTCCATATAGTGAACTTGGTGTTGAGTTATTCACTTTAAGGTCATCACAGAGGACAAGGGAGCACTCTTTACGTCTAGAGGAAAAGAGATTTCAGCTCCAAATATGCAAAGGTTTCTTCACAGTAAGAGCTGTGAAAATGTGGCATATACTCCCTCAAGAACTGGTTTTGGCCAGCTCAGTAGATTGCTTTAAAAAAGGCCTGGATTCTTACCTAAATGTACATAATATAACTTCCTTCCCGATCCCCTCTCGGGGGATCGGGAAGAAATTTTGTCCCCTGCTGGAGCAAATTGGATCATGCTTTGCTGAGGTTTTTTGCTTTCCTCTGAAACAACTCTGGGTATGGGGTTATGTATATACAGTCAGGTCCATAAATATTGGGACATCTAAACAATTCTAATCTTTTTGGCTCTATACACCACCACAATGGATTTAAAATGAAACGAACAAGATGTGCTTTAACTGCAGACTTTCAGCTTTAATTTGAGGGTTCTTACATCCAAATCAGGTGACCGGTGTAGGAATTACATTGTATATGTGCCTCCCACTTTTTAAGGGACCAAAAGTAATGGGACAATTGGCTGCTCAGCTGTTCCATGGTCAGGTGTGTGTTATTCCCTCATTATCCCATTTACAAGGAGCAGATAAAAGGTCCAGAGTTCATTTCAAATGTGCTATTTGCATTTGGAATCTGTTGCTGTCAACTCTCAATATGAGATCCAAAGAGCTGTCACTATCCGTGAAGCAAGCCATCATTAGGCTGAAAAAACAAAACAAACCCATCAGAGAGATAGCAAAAACATTAGGTGTGTCCAAATCAACTGTTTGGAGCATCCTTAAAAAGAAAGAACGCACCAGTGAGCTCAGCAACACCAAAAGACCCGGAAGACCACGTAAACAACTGTGGTGGATGACCAAAGAATTCTTTCCCTGGTGAAGAAAACACCCTTCACAATAGTTGGCCAGATCAAGAACACTCTCCAGGAGGTAGGTGTATGTGTGTCAAAGTCAACAATCAAGAGAAGACTTCACCAGAGTGAATACAGAGGGTTCACCACAAGATGTAAACCATTGGTGAGCCTCAAAAACAGGAAGGCCAGATTAGAGTTTGCCAAACAACATCTAAAAAAGCCTTCACATCCTATGGACAGATGAGACCAAGATCAACTTGTACCAGAGTGATGGGAAAAGAAGAGTATGGAGAAGGAAAGGAACTACTCCAAAGCATACCACCTCATCAGTGAAGCATGGTGGTGGTAGTGTCATGGCGTGGGCATGTATGGCTGCCAATGGAACTGGTTCTCTTGTATTTATTGATGATGTGACCACTGACAAAAGCAGCAGGATGAATTGTGAAGTGTTTCGGGCAATATTATCTGCTCATATTCAGCCAAATGCTTCAGAACTCATTGGACGGTACTTCACAGTGCAAATGGACAATGACCTGAAGCATACTGCGGAAGCAACCAAAGAGTTTTTTAAGGGGAAGAAGTGGAATGTTATGCAATGGTCAAGTCAATCACCTGACCTGAATCCGATTGAGCATGCATTTCACTTGCTGAAGCCAAATCTGAAGGGAAAATACCCCAAGAACAAGCAGGAACTGAAGACAGTTGCAGTAGAGGCCTGGCAGAGCATCACCAGGGATGAAACTCAACGTCTGGTGATGTCTATGCATTGCAGACTTCGGACTGTAATTGACTGCAAAGGATTTTCAACCAAGTGTTAAAAAGTGAAAGTTTGATTTATGATTGTTAATCTGTCCCATTACTTTTGGTCCCTTAAAAAATGGGAGGCACAAACTGTTGTAATTCCTATGCCGTTCACCTGATTTGGATGTAAATACCCTCAAATTAAAGCTGAAAGTTTTCAGTTAAAGCACATCTTGTTTGTTTCATTTCAAATCCATTGTGGTGGTGTATAGAGCAAAAAAGATTAGAATTGTGTCGATGTCCCAATATTTATGGACCTAACTGTAGGACTGTATGATGTTTTTCTCTTTTATTGGTTTTTATTGGTTTAACTAGACGTGTCTATTGTGTCTCGTGTCTTGTGTAACTAAATATGTAACTGTAACACTCAACTGCTGGGCACTGTAATATCAACTGCTGGGTACTATAATAAATATTGGACACCATGAATACTGCTAGGGACTGTTGTAACTGCTGGGCACTTTTTTTTTCTTTTTTAAACAAATTTTATTGGCATTTTGTACAGAATACAGAGTAGGAGTAACAAATCAAGGTGAATAAGGGCCCCATCCAAGATGGAGCACCAAAAGCATATAAGGGGATCATAAAACGAGGAGAAATAACAACATTCAGTTATTACAGCAAGGGAGGGTACAGTCAATGTGTTGTCATAGAAACCATATGTATATGGGAGAAGAGTGGATGACTTAATTAAACAAAATAATGACTTGCTATCTGTGTCCAAATGAGGCTAGGGCCGGAGGGAGCTAGTATCACCAAACCGGAATGTAATGGCTTTATTGCCACTGCCCAGGAGATTGCTAACCACTTCAAAAGCAAGACTGACACAATTCGTGACAAAATCTGCACTCTACAGGCATCCTCCCCAGTTGACACCCCATGTCAACAAGCACAATCGACACTATCCTTATTCAAACCTGCTACTATAAATGAGGTAGCTAAACTCCTTTCTAACGCCCACCTAACCACCTGTCCACTGGACCCTATTCCCTCTCAAATACTACGCTCACCCTCTGACTCTTTCCTACACTCTCTAACTCACATCTCCAATCTCTCACTCTCTTCTGGCATCTTCCCCAATGCTCTAAAGCATGCATCGGTCACCCCCATACTCAAAAAGCCATCCCTGGACCATAATGATCTAAACAATCTGTGCGCTATCTCCTTGCTCCCCTTTTCTTCCAAACTCATAGAACGCCTAGTCTACAACCAAGTGAGTGACCACCTTGTTAAGAATAACCTTCTGGACCCCCTTCAATCTGGATTTCGCCCTCAACACTCCACAGAAACTGCCCTTCTTAAACTCACAAATGACCTACTCACTGCAAAAACCAATGGACACTTCTCTATACTCTTACCCCTGGATCTTTCGTCTGCCTTTGATACTGTCGACCACCCCCTCCTCCTCAAAAAACTTTACTCCCTCGGTCTTCGTGACTGTGCTCTTCAGTGGCTCTTGTCCTACCTATCCCATCGCACTTTCAGCGTAACCTACAATTCTACCTCCTCCTCTCCTCTTCCCTTCTCTGTTGGGGTCCCCCAAGGTTCTGTTCTTGGACCCCTCTTATTTTCAATATACACCTCTTCCCTGGGTCGGCTTTCAATATCATTTATATGCTGACGATACCCAAGTCTACCTCTCCACCCCCCAACTCACCCCATCAGTCTCCTCACGTATCACTAGCTTATTAACAGACATATATGCCTGGATGTCACACCACTTTCTCAAACTCAACTTGTCCAAAACTGAACTCATAATATTTCCTCCCCCACGTGCCATTTCCCCCGACTTCTCTGTCAAGAGCAATGGCACAACCATCCACCCATCCCCACATGTCAGGGTGCTTGGTGTTACTCTGGACTCTGAACTCTCCTTTTGGCCCCACATCCAATCACTTTCTAAGGCTTGCCGAATCAATCTCCGCAACATCTCCAAAATACGTCCCTTCCTAACCAATGAAACCACAAAACTCCTGATTCACTCCCTGGTCATCTCTCGCCTTGACTACTGCAACACCCTGCTCACTGGTCTACCTTTAAATAGACTATCCCCTCTCCAGTCCATCATGAATGCCGCTGCCAGACTCATCCACCTTACAAACCGTTCAACGTCTGCCAGCCCCCTCTGCCAATCCCTCCATTGGCTGCCACTCGCCCAACAAATTAAATTCAAAATACTAACAATTAGCTACAAAGCCATCCACAACTCTGCTCCCAGCTACATCACCAACCTCGTCTCAAAATACCAACCTAACCGTCCTCTTCGCTCCTCCCAAGACCTCCTGCTCTCCAGCTCCCTCAGCACCTCCTCTCATAGTAGCCTCCAAGACTTCTCCCGAGCCTCTCCCATCCTCTGGAACTCCCTACCCCAATCAGTCAGAATGTCCCCAAATCTATCCACCTTCAAGCGATCCCTGAAAACTTTTCTCTTCAGGGAAGCCTATCCTGCCACCACCTAACTACACTCCTTATTTTATCAATCAGCTCATCCCCTGCAGTTTACTGCCCTTTCGTATCATTCAACCCTCAATCTTAGATTGTAAGCTCTAACGAGCAGGGCCCTCTGATTCCTCCTGTATTGAATTGTATTGTAATTGTACTGTCTGCCCTAATATTGTAAAGCGCTGCGCAAACTGTCAGCATTATATAAATCCTGTATAATAATAATAATATAATAATAATAATATATGACCGTAGCAGTGACTAAGGAGGAACATTTAAGGGGGGGTTCTGGGGTCTAGGCTTAGCTTAGGTAGAATGGTCTCGAATCCTGAGTTTCCCTAGAGAGTTAGATATATCGCTTTTCAGGTACCACACAGAGAGTTGGAAGGGAGCCATGAAATTATTTATCTCTGAAGGGTCTAGTGATTGTTCTATAAAATTCCTCCATCTTGCAAAGAATTTCTTTGCCTGGGTGAATTTGAGGTTGATGGTGTCCTGTTTTTCCAAGAGAAGCAGGGAGAAAAGGCCTTGTTTAACCTGGCACAGACTTGGAGGAGCCTGCTGTATCCAAGACTGCATGATAGATTTTCTTGCTGTCAGAAGGCATAGATGAGCCCAGTTTGAGGGGGGAGGAGATGAGGCACTTGTTTGGGGTGTCTGGGAATGCCCGCTAAAGAGGCATAGAACAGGGTCTTTTGGTATAGTGTTGCTGGTTATTTGCCTTATATATGAAATGAGCTTATCCCAGAAGTCAGAGATTGAAGGACAGATCCAGAATCTATGATAGAGTGTTGGTTTAGGGGCTTGACACCAAGGGCAGATTCCTTGACGGGGGTTCTCTAGTGGGTAGACCATTGGAAGGTAAGCTCTATGTGCTATTTTAAATTGGGTTTCCCTCCAGTTTTCCGCCACTATAAGGGAGCATACCTTTTTGTATCCTTGAGTATGGAGCTCCATTGTTGAAATTGGTTGGTGGCGTATTTGGTGGTTTGGTGCTGAATCAAGTGACCATAGATTTGGGAAATAGTGTGGTTGCCATTAGTGAGGAGAGAGTCTATAAAGGATGGGTTAAAAGGGTTTTGAGGCACTCTTGGGCATGATTGTATGTAAGATTTGATTTGTAAGTATTGGAAGTTGTGGGAGGTTGGCAGAGAAAATTCCTCCTTGAGATCTGGGAATGTTTTAATTGAGCTGAAGCCTGGAGTGAGTAGCTCAGAGACCATGGTCAGTCCCCTGGCTTTCCATGCCGAAAAGACCCCAGAATCCAGGGAGGGAGGGAAAAGAGGGTTGTTTGAGATGGGCAGAAATGGTAAAATTGTCGGGGGTAAATGTAATATCTTTCTCATCTCCCTCCATGCCAAAATGGTGTCCTTGAGAAGTAAATTGTTTTTTAAGTGTGGAGGGAGAGATGATACCCTCGCATGAAGCATAGCCGTAAGGCTGTAGGGAGAGGCTGCTTCTCTCTCCAGGTAAAAGTTGGCATAGGTGGATTTTTCCGCTATCCAGTCCAAACAATTTCTCAGTAAGCAGGCTAAATTATAAAACCTCAGGTTGGGTAGGCCTGCCTCCCCCTCCCTCTTCGGGAGACAGAGTTTCTTCAAGGCTATCCTTGCTCGTTTGCCTTTCCATAAAAACAAGGAGAAGGCTGAGTAGAGTTTTTGGATATCTGAGTGTTCGAGTAAAAGTGGCAGTGTTTGTAACAGGTATAGAATTCTAGCAAATGAAATCATTTTGATTAAGTGACATCTCCCGAAGAGCGAGGGGGGGAAGGACCGCCAAGCCGTGAGCTCCTTCACAATTTTTGTTATGAGTGGGGTATAGTTCAGAGCATATAGAGAGGAGGGGTCCCTATCCATGAGATTACCTAGATAAGTGATTTGGCCCCTGGCTACCAAGAAGGGGGAGGAAGATCTCCAGCCATCCGCTTTGCGTGGATTTAGTTTTAAAACTTCGCTTTTATCGAAGTTTATTCTCATGCCCGCGCAATCTCTAAAGTTGTGAAGGAGTTGAGTTAAATATTTGAAGTCTCTGGGTGGGTTGGAGGAGAACAGAACTATGTTGTCTGCAAAAAGGGCAGAGCAACATACTCTGTTTCCTATAGGGATACGGCTCACTCACTGAATCGAGTTAAGAGTGCGAGAGAGTGGTTCTATGGCGAGGTTAAAAAGGAGTGGTGAGAGTGGGCATCCTTGACGGGTACCTTTGGCCAATGGGAATTCCGAGGATATGAAGTTAGGGGTGACTATTCGGGCCGACGGTTTTGAGTACATTTCGCTTATGACATTTGCGAAGGGACCTTCAAAGCCGAACGATGATAAAGCCATGGAGAGCCATTGAAAGCTGATGTTGTCGAAAGCCTTTTCGGCATCAAGTGCTATAACCGTGAAGTCTTTGTCTGGGTATTGTTTGGCCTGGTTCAAGACTAGGAGTACTTTTCTAAGGTTTAGAGTCGCTGACCTTCCCTGAATGAAGCCCGATTGTGCTGAGTGGATAATAGTGGAGAGAATTTTGGCTAGTCGAGAGGCTATTATTTTTGCTAAGAGTTTGATGTAGGCGGAATGTCCTGTCGGGAGGTAGGGGCCCCCTTTCCATATGTTGGTGTATACAAGAAGAAGTGTTTCTGGGGTAAAGTCTGCAGTCATTTTATATAAGTCTGAGGAGAGTCCGTCTGGACCAGGGGCTTTATTTCTGGCTAAAGATTTGATGGTGGCTTGGATTTCTGAAAGGGAGATGGGTTCATTGAGGGTCTCGAGTTGGGCTGCGGTGATTTTGGGAATTCTGGCGGATGCTAGTAGGTCTAGGGCTTTGTTTGTGTCTATCTGGTCCTCTGCATAGATTGTCTTATAGTAATTTGTCAGTATGCGTTCTACTTGGTCTGGGACGGATTCTATGGTGCCGGAGGGGTCTCTCAACGAGGGGATGTGGGTTGGAGAGTATTTATTCGCCACCATACGAGCTAGGAGCTTCCCGGCCTTGTTTCCATGCTTATGGAAAAACAGTTTTGTATGGAATTGTTTAGTTGATTCATGTTGTGAGGCCCAATGGTCAAAGGACTGTTTGGCTTGTTGCCAGGCTTGAATGTTCTCTGGGGTGCGTGTGGTGTTTAATCGCTTATGTGCCTCCTTGAGTGCCAAGCTGTTTTTTTGCATGTTAGTCAGTGCTTTCTTCTTGAATTTAGTGGCAAATGAGATGATGTGGCCTCTGAGGAAGGCCTTTCCTGCCTTCCAGAAGAGGTTGGGGGAATGAAGGTGATCAGCTTCGGTGGACATGTATTCCGTCCATGCTAGTTGGAGAGAGGTTTTTAGTTCTTCGTTCTCTGCGAGGTATGAAGGGAAACGCCAGGGTGAGCCTGGTCCCCTGGGTAGTAGATTGGAGACTTTGACGGCAATGGGAGAATGATCTGAGATCGCCATATTCTCGATCGTTGCGTGTGTTATCATGGGAAGGAAAGCAATTCGCTAATTTGTGGTGTGCGTGGGGTCTCTTGTAAGT
>BLSH010056635.1:59308-90247 GCA_018402905.1 Glandirana rugosa | reverse complement strand
TATACGACTCCGCTTATGAACATGTGTTTCGGCCTGTTTACCTGGCGAGGACCATGATTTGGAAGGGGATGTTACAGCTGCTCTGCGACGGGACATTCCAGGTTGTTGTCGTTCGTCTGTTAAATGCAGCTCCTGTAGGGTATGTTGTAGGTCTTCCATGTTGTTGCATTTGTGTTTCAGACCGTTATATGTGAATCTGATAGAGAACGGAAATCCCCAATGATATATAATTTGTTTTTGTTGTAGTATAGCGAGCAGTGGTTTCATAGCTCTGCGTTTTGAGATTGTTGCCTGAGAAAAGTCCGGGAAAATCTGGTATTTATGCCCCTGAAAGGAGAGATCGCCTTTTTCTCTAGCAGCAGCTAGGAGTTGCTCTTTTGTGCGATAAAAATGCATTTTAGCGATGATATCGCGTGGCGGGCCATCCTGTTTTTTAGGGGTTAGGGCCCTATGGACCCTATCCATCTCCAAACGTTCAATGGGTATAGCTGGCTGTAGCTCCTGAAACACAGCGGTTATTGCCGATTGGACATCCATCACAGTTTCAGGTAATCCCCTTATGCGGAGATTCGATCTCCTAGCCCTGTTTTCAAAATCTTCGAGTCTGTTCTGCAGTATGAGGTTTTCCTCTTTGAGGTTTTCCACTTCTGCTATGTAATTTTGGGATTGGGCTTCAAGCTCGTCAGCCCTATCTTCTAGGGCAGCGGTGCGGGCCCCTAGTTCCCTTATCTCCCTGGTGAGGCTGGATGTAATATGCTCCGAGGTCTGGCGCAGGGCCTTATTGAGCATACGTTCTATCTGCTGTAAAAGCTCTGGGGTGGCAACTGGACCCGACCCTGTGCTAAGGGAAGGTAGAGGATCCGCAAGCAGGTCATCAGGGGACGAGGGAGTTCCTATAATATGCTTACGTGCCTTCGGCGTTTTAGGATCTCCGCTCCCCTTCGGATCTGGATGTGCCGCCGCCATCTTTAGGGTGCCTCGTGACAAGGCCTCCTTAATGGTAGAAGCTTTATACTTCACTTTACAGCCCCGTGAACCATGAGAGTTTGCCCAACGAAGGGACCGGGACTTCGCGCTGTAGCTGCAGTTGTACAGACAATTTTCGGGTTGTAGATTCGCTGTGATCAGGTCATCTATGGCTCCGTGTAGCGGAGAACTAGAATTGCATGACCGCTCGGTCTGGCTCCGCGCATGCGCCCCAGTACTCGTATTTTTCATACTGGTTTTATCAATTCAATACTGGCTACTTTACATCATTTGTGGACAAAAAGTACTTTTTATTATGAAATAGAATGTATTTTCCTTTTCCCCGTTATCTACTAATCCCATCTCTCATACCATCTCCCTTCCACTCTTCCCCATACCGAGCTTAAGAGACATCCAATCTTGAATATGCTTGTTTATACTTCCTCCGCTCTACTCATTCATGCTTCCACTTTCACCCACTTTCTATTAGGGCACTCTTTATTTACTTAGTGTGTTTCTGTGTCCCTCTTCTCCATTTCTACCGTCCACCTCTCCCTCTTCCCCCAACCGTTCCATTTATCCATTGCTTCCATCTATCATGATGCTGTTCACTGCCTCCTCTCTTCTTTTGTATATGTTCTTCATTCACTATCATTTTATCTACTTCTTTCACCCAGTTTTCTAGTGATGGGGGGTTTGCTGCTACCCAGTTTTTGGCAATTAATTTGCGTGCAAGAAATAGACACCTGATTACTGGTATTTGCTTTTTATATGGCATCTTTTCCTTAGCAATATAACCCATTATACACAGTTTTGGAGTTTTCTCCAGCTCAATTTCAAAGATTTCGTTGATTGTTTCCATTATTGCTGTCCAATATCGGTGAAGTTTTGGACATCTCCATACCATGTGTATAATGTTGCCATTCTCCTCCCCACATCTGGGGCATTTTGAGTCTGGTCTATAGCCAATTCTAAATAGCTTCAATGGTGTGTAGTAGGCCCTGTGTATTAGCATCAGATGTGAAATTCTCTGGGATGGGGACATAGACACTTTTGGGCATAGCTATAGGATTCTTATCCATTGTTCTTCTGTTATTCCCCCCACATCTCGGTCCCACTTCTCCCGGCATATTTGTTCCTTGGTTACATTCCTTATACCCTCACTCAGCTGTCCATAGATTCCTGTTATAATCCCCCTTGCTTGGGTTTCATTTATTAAGTTAGTCATTTTATTTAACTCACACCATTCTAGGCTGACGCTTTTAAACTGTCTCTCCAATGCGTGTTTTAGTTGCAAATATGTGTAGAAGGATTTATTGGTTGCCCCGTACTCTTCTCGCAGTTCTTGAAATGAGATGTTATCCTCCTTGTATATCTGAGCAAGCCTTAGTATTCCTTAGTTTGCCCATTCTTTATTACGTTCTATCTTTAATGTTTCTTGTATGTTGTTATTATCCCATATTGGGGAGAAGATTGTAAATCCTTGATACCCCTGTATTTTCTTTATTTCCTCCCAAATCTTAATACACAGTTTACGGGTGGGGGTCTCGTGTGGGTTTTGCCCTGCCTCCAATACTTCTATTCCTGATTTGTGTTTCGTTTCATCCTTTATTAATTTCATATTCGTATCGCCCCCATCTATGGTGTTGCAGCCTCTCAGATGTACTGCCTGTGTCGCCAGCAAATAGCTCCACGGGTGTGGTATAGCTAATCCACCTCTACATCTGGGCCGTGGCAGCACCCGCAGTCCAATCCTGGCCTGCCTCCCTTTCCATATTAATTCTCTGAATACTACTTCCACTCTCTGAAACCACCCCTTCGCCACCCATACTGGTGAGTTCTGCAGGGCATAGATTAGTTGGGGTAGCCAAATAATTTTTATCAGATTGCATCTACCCGCCACTGACCGTGGCAGTCTTCTCCACACGCGGCTCTTTTCTTTGAATTTCTTTATTAGTTCTTCAAGGTTATCTTTTATATAGTGTCTTCGATTTTTGGTAATATATACTCCTAGATATTTTATTTTATCAGTCTGTTGTATGTTTGGGAACCTATTTATCTCCTTATCTTTATCTATTGGCATTAGATACGACTTTCCCCAGTTGATTTGCAATCCGGAGGTTTTCCCATATCTCTCAGTTAATTTCAGGACGGCTTCTAGCGTGGTCTGCGTGTTGCTTAAGAACATTAGTAAATCATCTGCGTATAGAGCTATTTTCTCCTCCCCCGAATTTCTTTGGAAGCCCTTGATCTCACTGGAAGCTCTGATGGCTATTGCTAGCGGCTCAATTGCCAGAGCAAATAACATCGGTGATAGTGGGCACCCCTGTCTTGTTCCCCGCGTCAGCGTGAACGGTTCTGAAACATGATTATTTGTTTTTACTCTTGCTCTTGGCCTGGCATATAGCATTTTCAACCAACCCCTGAAGTCTGTGCCAATGCCAAATCTATCCATTATTTGCCATAAGTAGTGCCATGCCACCGTGTCGAATGCCTTATTTATGTCTAATGCTAGGATTGCTCTAGATCCTTCCTCGAGGGTTGGCAGTTGCATGTTCAAATACGCTCTTCTAATGTTTGTGTGTGTAGCCCGTCCTGGCATAAAGCCCGATTGATCAGTGTGTATATATTTTGTTATTATTTTACCTAGTCTTGCAGCCAGAACACCGGCTAGGATCTTAACGTCAGCTCCCAGGAGGGAGATTGGCCTATAAGATGTTACATTCTGCTGGTCCTTTCCCTCTTTTGGGATAATAATAATTGTTGATTCCTGCATTGACTCAGGCAATCCTCCCTCCTCTTTTGCTTTGTTAAATACTTTTAACAACGTCGGGACCAGAATCTCGCCGTATTTTTTATAGACTTCTATAGGAAGACCATCCGGCCCCGGCGCTTTCTGGCTCGCCATTTTCTTAATTACTTCCCACAGTTCACACTCAGTTAATGGGGCATCTAAGCTGTCCCTGTCCTCCGCTGAGAGCCGCGGGATTTCCATTCCACAAAGAAAGCCCCGTGTCTCTATCTCCGAGTTCTGCCCCTGTGTACTATACAGGGTCCCATAGAAGTTCTTAAATTCCTTGTTTATTTCTTGAGCTGACGTTATAGTACTACCCCCTTCCGATTTTAACGCTGTTATGCTACTCGCACCTTTATTACTTTTTACCAAGGTCACCAATAGATGTCCTACGCTTTCCCCCTCCTCGAAGAAATCTCTTTGCCTGAGCCTGCGTCTGGCTTCTGCCTTGTCTAGTTGGAGCTGACGATATTCCTCTTGTATCCTTACCCATGCCTGACGTTTCTCCTCTGTTGGTTCCTGTATATACATTTTTTCTGCTTCTGTCATTCTGCCCCTTGCGCTACTTACACAATCTCTAGTTTGTTTTTTGCATCTGGCGATCCCTTGTATTATTATTCCCCGGATATAGGCCTTGAGGGAGTCCCAAACGATTCCCATTTTTGTTGTTCCTTCGTTTTTACATAAAAATTATTTTATCTGCTCTCCAATCTCTTCTGGGTTTCTTCATATTCCGAGCCACTGGGGATTCAACCGCCACTCTCTGTATCCACAATTAACCTCCCGTCTAATCCCAACAATCAGGGGGGAATGGTCTGATATCCCTCTTGTGTATCTGATGCTACCCAGTTGTTCATGCATTAGCTCATCCCTTATAGCCAAGTCAATCCTTGACAAGGAGCGATATGTCTTTGAGTAACATGAATATTGCTGTTCCGCGGGGTTTCTTACTCGCCATAGGTCCTTCCATTCCATTTATTCTATAATCTGTGCTAATGTGCTCTTTTCTCTGGGGCTAGTAGTTTTTTTATTTGGGAATCTGTCTATATTTTCTGACATAACTCCATTAAAGTCTCCAACCACCATGATCGGGATCCCGGGCTTATCTAGTAAAGGCGATCAGTTTAGTCAATACTTCGGGTTTAAAGGGTGGGGGTACGTATATGTTAGCTAATATCAACTCTTTCCCTTCTATCATGCAATGTAGAAAGATGTATCTACCTTCATTATCCTTTTTGACTGTTCTGCTCTCGAAAGCGACCCCTGTTTTTATCATAATGCTTACACCGTGTGAATATGCGGAATGTGTTGAATGGTATTGTTGTTGAAAGCTTCTGTAACCCAGGTATTTAGTTGTTTCTGCTACTAAATGTGTCTCTTGTAGGCATGCTATTACTGCATTATGTTGTTTGATTGTTGCTGCTACTGCGCCTCTTTTTCCAATGTCATTTAAACCTCCCACATTCCATGAACATATTCGCCATTCGTAAGCCGGCATCTGGACTGTTCCTACCTCTATGCCACCTAATCATATTTAAACCCCCCCCCCCCCCCCGTGTATTTATTGCCACACGTTTTCTACGTTGTACACTCGTGTTCCCTTTTTGTTTTGTGCTTTTTTGTTTCTTACTTACTATTGAGGTGTCCCTCTCCTTCCCCCTTTGCTTCAGTACCCCTCCATAACTTCTATGTTGTACACTCGTGTTCCCTTTCTGTTTAGTGCTCCTACTTTGTTTCTCATTTACTTTAAGAGTGACTCTCTCTTTCCCTTTTTGCTTTGCTACCTCTATTCCATTCGTTCTACTCCCAACCTTCGCCCCCGCCTGGGGTCCAGGGTGGGAGTACCTCCCTTCTCTTACACACACACACGACCCCACTGGGGTCCACCTGTTGGGCTTTGTTTGTGACCACACTCTTCCCCCCGCCCCTTTCCCTCCCCCCACCCCCCCACCCCAACCTCCCTTCCCATTCTCCCCCCATGTTCCTGTGCCCTTCCCCATACTTCACTTGGCTTTAAACCAGCATACACACCCTAACACCTCACCTAACTTCCCATTCCGCGGCCCCCTTCCCCTCCCCCCCAATATGTAATGTAAGGATAGGCTATAGTGGTTTGATACAGCATCCAGCGTTCGTTATTAAATTTTCTTATGTTCCTCCCGATGTCTGGGGTTTCGTTCTACTCTTTCCCAGCCAGTGCAGCGCCTCATCTGCCGTATTGAAGAAAATTATTTCCCCCACCACCGCTATCCGCAATCTTGCGGGGTATAGCATCGCGTAAGTGATTTTTAATTCTTGAAGTCTTTTTTTAATGTCCACGTATTTTGCTCGTTTCTTTTGTACCTCTGGTGAATAATCCGGGTAGATTGAGATCCTATTCCCATTGTAGGTTAAGGTCCCCTTCTCCCTTGCCTTCCGCAGGATCAACTCTTTATCTCTAAAAAAAAAGATTTTGATCATAAATGTTCTTGGGTTCCCTCCTGGTGGAGGGGGTCTAAATGGCACCCAATGGGCTCTTTCCACCGCAAAAACGAGGAAAACTCTTCCCTCCCAAATTTTCAGATTAACCAATTCTCAATAAACTCTATGGGATTCGTCCCCTCACTTCTTTCTGGGAGCCCCACTATTCGCAGATTGTTTCTTCTCAGTCTGTTCTTCATATCTTCCATTTTCACTAGGTATGGCTCAAGTTTCTTTTCCAGAAGCTTCGTTTCTTTCTTTATGGGGCTCATGCCATCCTCTATTTGACTGATCCGACCCTCCATTTCCTTCATTCTTTCCTGCGTTTTCTGTGCATCGTGCCTAATCAGACATATTTCCTCCTTTAGGCACTTTACTTGTTCATTCAGCTCTTGCACGATTGATTTGCATGTATTTATTGCCTCAAATACCTCCCGCATGGTCGGCTCTGCCCCTTTGTCCGTTTTCTCTGCCACTGTTGTTAATGGGGATTCTGATTTCTGGTCTCCCTTTGTCCCTTTTATTTGACTTTGCCGAGTTATCGATCCTCCTGTTGTGCTTTTGGCCTGTTTTGTAGGGGTGACCCCCCCCTTTTACAGGGGAGTGGGCCGGCTTGTCCTGTGCAATGGTTATCTGATTCTTCTTTTCTTTTCCTTTTTCCTTAACAATGCTTTATTTACACCACTTGCCACTGGTGGGGACCTTTTTGGCCTTTCTACTCTTTTCGTTTATATGGGGGTATCGGGCTATCAGAGTGGCCTAGAAGTGTTTTCGGAGCACCCTCTCACTGTGCCTCCACTATTACAAATTTCCACCCTATCGGGTCCTGCCACCCATCTTCCCGGGCCTGGGCCTCTTTTTGGGGATCTATTTAGGAGGGCTCCACCGGGCCTTTGCTTGTTTTTTCGCCCTTCCTATTCCAGGGTATATCTGGTCTCTTTCTTGTAGGTTTTGGCTAGTTTTTCCTCAATGTTCATTTAATTGATGGCTATTCCCACCGATCTTAAGGACCCACAGCGTCCACCTTGCACCAGGTTCACTTCTGGGGGCCCTTCAAGTTTAGATATATGGGTTATGTGGGGGGGGTCCTTTGATGAGATTGCTACCGTGCGGGCGGGCAGGCGGGCTCCGCTGTCTCTGGCCTTCCCACCGCCGGTTCTTACTGCTGTTTTTTCTTTTTTTTTTTTAAAGCTGTATAGCTATGCGACTTGCGGCCTTGCACCGTGGTCTATGCCCGCCGAGCCGTCTGTCCCTGTATAATACAGGGAGCTGCCGTCTGAGAGTTTGCTATTTTATCTTTAACGGTCCTCCGTCTCCCCTATTCCCAGCAGGTTTTATTTCTTTGTTATAGACTTTCTTGTGCTTTTTACAGGTGGGGGGAGGGGAGCACCATAAGCAGATATAGAAAAAAAAAAAAACGAGGAGAGAAAAAAAAAAAAAAAAAAGGCAGCAAAAAGCAAAGCAATAGAAAGTCAACCAAGGGCTGTTTACCCTGCCTTATCCTCTGATTTTGGAGAGTAGTGGAGTTTACCAATACTTAGTGTCTGCTATGCAGGCTAACATGTTTAGTTCACATTCAAGAAATAGACAGTGCTTAAAAATTTGATTTGGGATAGCTTCTCACCTTCAGTTTAACAGGGATAACAAGCGGGAGCTGCTTTATGATCATCACTACGCACCTTATCCGATACCATAGCAAAATTTCATACCTTAGTGATTTACCATACCTCCCTTCTCAATCCCTGTATGGTTTATCCTTCCGGCCGGTTCGCACGTCATATGTGTGTTGCTGAAGCCGAGCGGGTCTCCTGCTCCTAAGCCTCCGCTCCGGGCTGGTCTGGCTGATGATATCTTAGGCTATGCCTGAGGATGTTTCCGTAGTGTCCAGCTTTTCGTTTCTAGCTGCGTGCGGCTCCTCCGCTGTATTCCCGCGATCCTGTATTTGATGGCGGTTGTTTCACCGCCGTCAAGCTGTCGGGCGGCTCGCCACTGGGGGTAGGAGCTCGGCTGCAATCACGCTGGTGTTCAGCTGCATCTCACCGTCCGCGTCCTCCTCGGAGGGGAGAGGGCCACGAGTCACGCTTCCTCCGATCACCCGCACATCCGGTCACGCCCCCTGCTCCGGAGTGCAACAAAGTTGATATATGATTCACATTAACTGGGTGTATCACCACCAAAGAAGCTGGGTTAGACCCCCATGGTGTGATTACGGGGCTTGAAGAGAACGGAGGCAAAAATATCTTCCTATTTACTTTCGGTCCAGTTATTGCCCAAGGGGTCTCTAGAAGGGTACACTAGAGCAACATTTTGGTAATATCTGGGGAGTAACGAGACACCTCTGAACCAACATGACTAAAAAAAAAGGAGAGGAGCAGGCCCCCCAAGAAAAGCTGCCTAATCAGAAGATTAAAACCAAGGAGAACCTAACCGCTGCAGCAAAACTGGAAAAATACTCACCTTCCCGGTCTAAACCCCCCCGTTAAGGGAAACCAGCACCCTTCGGAAAAAAATCATCAGGGCGACAAACAGGGGGGAAAGACCCAAGGACTAGGGCTATTAAGCCCAGAGATGGCTACAACGACATCAGATAAGGCAGGTGGGGGAGATCTACCCCCTACGCAGGTATCAGATACCCCATGGGGGATAACCCAGGGCAAAGAAACCATAATTGAAACGGAACCTTCATTAAAAGAAGTTCTACAGGTGGTAAACATCAGCAGAGCCACATTGGCTGAGTTGTTTGTACAAATGAGAGGGGTTAGAGAAGAGGTGTCAATGGTAAGGCAGGACCTGCATAGTATCCAGGAAAGGACGGTAGTGGTGGAGGAGAGACTGAGCCTGGTGGAGGACAAACTCAATCCGTTGAAAAAAGAATTGAAAGCATTATATGAAAAGGTAGAGGCCCAGGCAATTAAGCTGGATGACATGGAGAACATACTCCGAAGAGATAACATTAGGGTGATAGGCCTCAGCTTTTTGTGTCGAGAGGGCGCATAGAGTGCCATTCAAACCTCCTCCATCAGGGGCGTTTCCTAGGCTGCTGCTAGTAAAACTAACTATAGAGACAAAGTAAAAATTCTACAAAAAGCTAGAGAAAAAGGGGATATATTTTTTAACAGTACTAAGATATCCATGTATCCAGATTTCTCTCCAGAGCTGCAGAAAAAGAGAGCTAAATTCCGGGATATTAAACGCTTTCTACTGCAACTAAAATTAAGTATGCACTACTCTATCCAGCCTGATTGAGAATTATAGTAACCATAAAAATAAAGGGTAGGGGTGGGAAGGAAGGAGGAGGGATGCAGATTGGGAAATTATATTAGAAGTTAATCACAATACACACAATGGGGAGCAGGTTTAGGAGACACACAGGGGAAGATTAAGATGGATGGTAGGAAGGGGGGCGAAGAGTGTGAAGGTGGTCACAAAAAAGGGCCTTGGATATGGCCAATAGAGGCTGGGGGGTGGAGGGTGAGGGTGGTAACTTTCGAATGTTGTATGGAAGTATGAGTGTAAATTGGGGACAGGTTGGGTTTAAGAGGAATAGAGGGAATAATTATAATGAAGACACGTAGAAAGGCACAAGAGAGCAGTAGAAAAGGCACTAAAGAATATATTTCTTTTCCCTTTACAGGCGTAATTCACTTTAAAACAATGGGTGAAAATAAGTTTAGAATGTTGCAGGCAGGAGTAGTAGAAATGGCACTGAATTTTTTTTTTCTTTTTCCTGGTACAAAGGTACCACACTGTGAAATAATGAGTGAAAACAAGTTTAGATGGTCACTATGAATAACAAACAATTGGTTATTGTTTCATGGAATATTAGAGGAATGGGGACTCCTGATAAGAGAACTGCAATTCTTGCCAAGATGGGTAGGCTGGGGGCGGGAATAATCTGCCTGCAGGAGACCCACCTTTCCAGGGATACCACCTCAGGATTGGGTATAAGACAGTACCAGTACCAATACCACTCAGTCTACTCCTCGTATGCGAGGGGTGTGAGTATTCTTATAAAGAGGGGAGTGGTGGCCTCCATCGAGCAGATTGGGGTAGATGAAGCTGGCCGTTATATCTTTCTGCTCCTTACATATGCAACTGGATCAATAGTATTGGCCAATATTTATATCCCCCCCCCCCCCCACCTTAGTACGAAAATTTTATTTAAACTCTTTGAATTTACTATAGATAAGCCTAAGATAATGTTCCGGTAATAGCGGTGGGGGATTTTAATATGGTCCTGGAGGGGAGATGTGACAGGTTTCCACCAGGCAATAAGAGGAGTTGGGTATTGGAGGAGAGGTTCTCTTCTGTGCTTGGAGAGGTGGGTCATTTAGATATCTGGAGAGTCAGGAACCCAGAGGAAAGGCAGTATTCCTGCTTTTCTAGCTTTCACGCCGCTCTATCCAGAATTGATCTCATGTTGGGGAACTGGGAGGATTTGGAGCTGGTGGAGAGAATTAAATATCTACCAAGAGGCCTATCAGACCACTCCCCTATGACATTGTCATTAAGTCAGGAAAAAACTAGAAACAGGCCAAACTGGAGAGTAAATCCAGCTTGGTTAAACGTTATGAACAACCCAGGAGAAGTGATGAAAGCCTTGGAGCAATTCATAGATGCAAACTCTGGAACAGCATCTACAGGGCTAGTGTGGGACTCCCTGAAGGCTTACTTAAGAGGACTATTAATCCAACAAATCGCGAGGATTAAAAAAAAGAATAGGGAATGAGAGGAGTCAGTGGTGAAAGAACTGAAGGAGGCTGAAAAAAGATCTATAGAGAATGCTGGAGATCAATAAAGAAGAGAATAAACGCCTATTTAGGAAACAGTGCGCTTATGTGGACGGAGACACGGAGACAGTGTGGGCAGAGCACTAGCTTTTTTAATTAAAACAAACTCCCCAGTAGAGTCTATTTCAGCCATAAAAAAAGGTGGAGGGTAACGTGATCACAAATATCTCAGAAATACTAGAGACCTTCAAGACCTATTATAAAGATTTATATAATTCAGGTGGGAAGGTTGATCAAGAAAGTATGGACAAGTTCTTAGGAAAATGTATTTACCAACTCTCACAGAGGAGGAAAGGTGCCTCTTGGATGCTCCCTTTACTTTGAAAGAGCTGCTGGATGCAGTAATGGAAATGGCCAATGAGAAATCCCCAGGGCCGGATGGAATCCCGGTAGAGGTCTATAAGCAATACGGGGAAGTTCTGCTCCCGGAGCTGCTAGAGATGGCCAATAGCACAGTAGAGGCAGGGGAACTTCCCCCGTGCATGAGGGAGGCTGATATAATCCTTATACATAAGAAGGAGAAGGATCTGCTAGAGGTTGCTACATATAGACCTATATCCCTATTATGTGTAGACACTAAAATCTTAGCAAAGGCCTTGATGATCAGATTGAACAAAATCTTGCAGAGATTGGTACACCCCGACCAGTCGGGGTTTATTCCCAATCGCTCTACCAGTATCAATATTAGAAGGGTGTACCTAAATCTGCAGTCACAAACTGAGAGTGGGGCTTCAAGAGCAATTCTGAGTTTGGACGCCACCAAGGCATTTGATTGTCTCGATTGGGGCTACCTCTGGCGGATCCTGGATAAATTTGGGTTTGTCCCATATTTTGTAAGATGGATAAAAACTTTATATGCGGATGCTAGGGTGCGAGTTAAGGCCAATGGGCAGTGTTCGGGGGGATTCCAACTGAGAAGGGGGACTAGACAGGGGTGACCCCTGTCCCCCCTTCTTTTTGATTTGGCGATGGAGCCCCTTGCGGAAATGATTCAAACCTCAACCCTAATACAGGGTTTCTGCAGGTCTATAGGGGAAGAAAAAGTTGCGCTTTTTGCTGATGATGTTCTCCTATTCCTTGGAGACACCCAGGGACCATTAGCATCAGCAATAAACCTGGTAAAAGAGTTTGGTTTATTTTCGGGGCTTAAAATAAATTGGGACAAATCGGCACTTTTGCCGGAGGACCCCATGAGATCCTCTCTACCAGGGGAAGCAATGCAGCTAAACTTGGTGGATAAAATAAAATATCTGGATATAACTATATCAAGAGAACCTAACCACTATATAAAAGATAACCTAGTACCACTGTTAAATAAATTTAAAAGTAAATGTGAAGTATGGAGACATCTCCCTTTATCAGTAGCTGGTAGATGCACCCTGATTAAGATGGTCTGGATGCCCCAGCTAATGTACATACTGCACAGCTCCCCAGTTTGGCTATATAAAACCTGGATTAGAAAACCAGATGTACAATTTAGGGATCTAATATGGAATAAAAAGTCTTCGAGAATTAGTTTTAAAAAGTTGCAATTGAAACCAGAAGAGGGGGGAGTGGCTTTACCACATCCTAGAAATTATTTTTTAGCAGCCCAACTTGAACATGAATACCTGGCTAATGATTTCAAATTCTTCACATAGTAGTCTAATAGAAGCTTTGGAAGCTAAATCCTTTAGTCCAATTTCTCCCACTCTGAAACTGGTTACGAAGCTGTGGGATACAAGTAAGGTGCAACTAGGATATGGGACTTTTTCTAAATTCACCCCCTTATGGAATAATAACATATTGGTAGAGTCAAAGAAACTGGAAAGAGTTAAAGCGGAGTTCCACCCAAAAGTGGAACTTCTGCTTTAAGCACTCCTCGCCCCCTTACATGCCACATTTGGCATGTCATTTTTTTGGGGGGGGAGTGGATACCCTATTTTCAGAGGGACTATACGTGGTATACATCGACTTAGCAAATTATATCTAAACAATACCTTAAAATCTTTCGAAGAATTGAGGGGAGAATTTGGTATTCCAAAACAGACTTTCTTTAGATATTTACAAATTAGACATGCACTACAGGCCCAGTTTAAAGACAAAGTGGTGGAGTGGTGCGAGATGCCTATTCCTCAGAGCATAATAGAGTCAACATCACAAAAAGGAGTAATTTCCAATCTCTATAGACAGATATGTGAACATTTAAAAGAGTCAGAGGAAGAATCTACTACTAAAAGAAAATGGAAAGAAGATGTAGGGGAGATCTCCGGGGAGCAGTGGAAGGGAATTCTAAAGACATATGCGCTAGTATCAATGTCCCCAGCACAAAGATTGTCCCATTTATACCTGATATATAGGGCCTACTATACTCCAAAAAAACTATACCAGTTCGGTAAGAGGCAGGATGATAATGTCCTAGATGCAGTGGGACGGGGAGTCTTGTACATATGGTATGGAGGTGCCCCAAACTATTTAGATACTGGGAGGGAGTGATGGGTACCATCAATAGAATTTTTGGTCTCTCCCTGGAAAAAGCAGCCCGATTGTGCATTCTGGGTAGTATTGATGTAAGAATGGACAGTTCGGAACTCCTTGAGGTGGTAGTGGGTAGCTTATTTCAAGCCAGAAAAATGATTGCCCAAAAATGGCACGATAGGAGCCCGCCCACTGTAGAAGACTGGATTAAAACAGTCAATGAAACAAAATGGAAGGAAAGAGTAACTTATCTTAGGAGAGGAAAATTGGATAATTTTGAAAAAAATGGGGACCTTGGACCAGAGAAATGGAGTAGGCAACTAATTAATTAGGAAAATGCCAGGAAGGAAGAAGTTAGTAGTAGAGGAGCAAGAGAAAAGGAAAAAGAGGAAGAAAAGGGGAAAGAAGGAAAGAAGAGAAAGAGAGGGGGAGGGGAGAAAAAAAAAAGAGAAAAATAACATGTGCTGCCATGGGCGAATGGAATGCTAGATATGAATATAAGGTGGATGTGTGGAAGGAATGGTGTTGAGACAAGACAAGATGAGGTGAATTAGAAACCGATATAATGTCAAGATATGCATGTTGGTGTGCTTAGGATTGTAGGGGATAGGGGAGGGGGGATGGATAAGACGAGGAAATAAGGACATATTATAATAAAGACTTAAAGGGGGGAAGGACTAAGAGGGGAAGGGTTAGTTTAAAGCAAATTAGAAAATTAGAAAAAGAGTAAATATAAGGAGAAATTTAATTAAATATACCACAATGATGAGACTAAGCAAGAGTTAATATGAAAAATAATCTGAAATTGATCTCTTGAAATTGTCTACTGAAGTGGAAAAAGAAAAAAAAAGATTGGGTAAGTGCCGGACCAACAGGCAGACGGGGGTAGTGCTGCGCTGCTGGGTGCCCTGGGGGGTGTAGTTGTTTGCCGCCCCCCCCCCCCCAAAAAAACACCAGCCGCCACTGATTATAATATTCAGCATCCTACTCAAATAACATTTGAGCAGAATATTGATGGTGGCCCATATGCATGCTAAATATTGGCAAAGTATAAAGCTTTCTAATAATTTAATTTAATTTAATTTAATAAAATGGCTTTCTAATAATCTAAAAAAAAAAGCTTTCAATGGCCGACCGAGTGCAATGCTTCTCCTTTTGCAGTGGGACCATGTGGATCATGTGAATGTAGGCACCCTCAGATAGGAAGCTAGAGCAGGGGAAAAGTCTAATGCATTTTTCTGGATGTGCTGTTCAATGCTGCCATTGAAAGGGACACAGATAAATGATACTGAAGGTATTGAATATTCTGTATATACAGTATATTGGGTTTGGTAACACTTTAAGCTGACAATGTTTTATTTATTATTTATTACTTCGTAACTATCAGTGCTGCATTGGTCTTAGGTAGTGTTGAGCAGAACCGAACTTTGGGGTGTCCAGGACCCGGACCCGGACATTTCAAAAAACGTTCGAGTTCGGGTTCTGGGTTCTGGTAGTTGATCACGCATGTTGAATAGCTGCAGGGCGGCCAATCAACAAGCGTTTCACTGGTTTGCCCTTAGAAGCCATCACAGCCATGACTACTAATGGCATGGCTGTGAATGGCCAGTGCATCATGTGACCCAGCCTCTTTATAAGCTGGAGTCACTTGATGCTGCAGTCACATGCTCTCTGAGACTCTGACTAGTGTAGGGAGAGGAAGCTGCCAGCGTTTTTGTGAGGGACAGATTGCAGACATTTTAACATCTCATCCTGCATCCTGAGATTACTACTACTGTTGCTGTGAGGGACAGATTGCAGACCTCAGCCTGCATTACACAACGATCTGATTGTGGAGTAATTTGAGATTTCACATACTGCTGCTTTGAGTGACAGATTGCAGATCAAACCCTGCATTACAGAACAATCTGACTGCAATGGGTAGAGGCTTCTGCTTAGAGGGACAGATTATTGTTCAAAAATCATCTCCTAGTTCTATAGGGAGAGGTTCCAGCTGTTGCTTAAAGGGACAGATTTTTGTTCAAAAATCATCTCCTAGTTCTAAAGGGAGAGGTTCCAGCTGTTGCTGTAAGTGACGGATTATTGTTCAAAAATCATTGGCTACTCCTATAGGGCCAGGTTCCAGCTGTTGCTTAGAGGGACAGATTATTATTCAAAAATCATCGGCTACTCCTATAGGGCCAGGTTCCAGCTGTTGCTTAGAGGGACAGATTATTGTTCAAAAATCATCGGCTACTCTTATAGGGCCAGGTTCCAGCTATTGCTTAGAGGGACAGATTATTGTTAAAAAATCATCTCCTAGTTCTATAGGGAGAGGTTCCAGCTGTTGCTTAGAGGGACAGATTATTGTTCAAAAATCATCTCCTAGTTCTAAAGGGAGAGATTCTAACTGTTGCTGTAAGTGACAGATTATTGTTCAAAAATCATTGGCTACTCCTATAGGGCCAGGTTCCAGTTGCTGCTTAGAGGGACAGATTATTGTTCAAAAATCATCTCCTAGTTCTAAAGGGAGAGGTTCTAGCTGTTGCTGTAAGTAACAGATTATTGTTCAAAAATCATTGGCTACTCCTATATGGCCAGGTTCCAGCTGTTGCTTAGAGGGACAGATTATTGTTCAAAAATCATCTCCTAGTTCTAAAGAGAGAGGTTCTAGCTGTTGCTGTAAGTGACAGATTATTGTTCAAAAATCATTGGCTACTCCTATAGGGCCAAGTTCCAGCTGTTGCTTAGAGGGACAGAATATTGTTCAAAAATCATCTCCTAGTTCTTTCTATAGGGAGAGGTTCCAGCTGTTGCTTAACCGCTTCAGCCCCGGAAGGATTTCCAGCTTTAGGACCGGAGCCCTTTTTGCGATTCGGCGCTGCATCGCTTTAACTGACAATTGCGCGGTCGTGCGATGTTGTACCCAAACGAAATTTGCGTCCTTTTTTTCCCACAAATAGAGCTTTCTTTTGGTGGTATTTGATCACCGCTGCGTCATTTCTGATCGCCGCTATAAACAAAAGAAGAGCGACAATTTTGCAAAAAAAAACCAAATTTCTTACTTTTTCCTAAAACACAAATCCAAAAAAAAAATATAAAAAAACATTTTTTTCACCGTTTTTGGCCGATTTATATTCTTCCTCATATTTGCGATAAAAAAAATCGCAATCGGCGTTTATTGATTGGTTTGCGCAAAAGTGGTCGCGTTTACGGATGATGAGAATTAATTTTTGGGGTTTTTAATTTTTTTTTATTTTTTACTAAAAATGGCGGCGATCTGCGATTTTTTGCGGTACTGCGATATTTCAGCGGACATGTCGGACCATTTTGACACTTTTTTGGGACCATTGGCATTTATACAGCGATCAGTGCTATAAAAATACACTGATTACTGTGTAAATGTCATTGGCAGTGAAGGGGTTAACCTGCAGGGGGCGCTCTAAGGGTTAACTATGTTCCCTGGGCGTGTTCTAACTGTATGGGGGATTGCCTAGCTGGGGAAGGGAAGTGGTCACAGCCTTCACGTAAAGGAAGGCTGTGATCACAGCCCTTCCCCCTCACACAGAGCGGAGGTCCGTGTTTACATACACGGACCTCCGCTCATTCACTCCGGGGGGGCCATCGCGGGTGGCCGGTGGCAATCGAAGCCGCCGCACCCGCTCCCTGGCCCCCCTGGACACAGTGAGTGTAAGTGGTTAAAGGGACAGATTATTGTTCAAAAATCATCTCCTAGTTCTAAAGGGAGAGGTTCCAGCTGTTGCTGTAAGTGACAGACTATTGTTCAAAAATCATTGCTACTCCTATAGGGCCAGGTTCCAGCTGTTGCTTAGAGGGACAGATTATTGTTCAAAAATCATCGGCTACTTCTATAGGGCCAGGTTCCAGTTGTTGCTTAGAGGGACAGATTATTGTTAAAAAATATTCTCCTAGTTCTATAGGGAGAGGTTCTAGCTGTTGCTTAGAGGGACAGATTATTGTTCAAAAATCATCTCCTAGTTCTAAAGGGAGAGGTTCCAGCTGTTGCTGTAAGTGACAGACTATTGTTCAAAAATCATTGCTACTCCTATGGGGCCAGGTTCCAGCTGTTGCTTAGAGGGACAGATTATTGTTCAAAAATCATCGGCTACTTCTATAGGGCCAGGTTCCAGTTGTTGCTTAGAGGGACAGATTATTGTTCAAAAATCATTGGCTACTCCTATAGGGCCAGGTTCCAGTTGTTGCTTAGAGGGACAGATTATTGTTCAAAAATCATCTCCTAGTTCTAAAGGGAGAGGTTCCAGCTGTTGCTTAGAGGGACAGATTATTGTTCAAAAATCATTGGCTACTCCTATAGGGTCAGGTTCCAGCTGTTGCTTAGAGGGACAGATTATTGTTCAAAAATCATCTCCTAGTTCTAAAGGGAGAGGTTCCAGCTGTTGGTGTGAGCGGTGCATTTCTTGCACCAAAATAAAAAGTCCATCTACGTTGGTGTTTTCAAAAAAAAAAGAAGGTATTAATTGGTATTAATAAATATTTAAATAGGGCTACATAGTACATTTGCGGGCACAATGAGGAGAGCAAATAAGGGACATGGTCATGGTGCTGCTGGTGATGCTGGTGCTGCTGGTGTTGGTAGTGTTGGTGAACCTCCTGTTGGAAGGAAAGAACGTGGTCGAGGTGTGCCAGCTACACGCAGAAGGGAAACACCTTTCTCAGGTAGCCAACAGAACCTTCACCGGTATATGGTAGGCCCGAATGCCCCTCAACGATTAGTGAGGCCAGAACAAGTACAGGCGATTGTAGATTGGGTGGCTGACTATGCCTCCAGTTCCTTCACATTGTCTCCCTCCCGGTCCCTTGATGAAAGCTCAGAGTTGGCACCTGAACCCCATGGCCATCTGTTTTTCACCTCAGCCACTTGTAAATTAGCCATGCAGTCTGAGCCCCAAGTCATGCAAGAGACTCTTATGCTTTTTGATGACTCTCCTGGTGTACTTTCCGTGGGCCATCCACATAGCACTGCCCCAGAAGTGGAAGACATTGAGTGCACCAATGCCCAACTACTTCTGTTGCAGGATGAGGACATGGAAGCACCAGCGCAGCACGTCTCTGATGATGATGAAACACAGGTGCCAACTGCTGCAGCTTTCCTCAGTGTGCAGACTGAGAAGGAGGGCAGTGGTGAAGGGTGGGTGGAAGATGATGGGGAGGAGGGTGATGAGGTCCTAGACCCCACATGGACTGAGGGTCATGCGAGTGACGTGTGCAGTTTGGAGGAAGAGGTGGTTGTCGCACAGAGGCACCAGCACAGCAAAAGAGGAAGCAGGTTGCAAAAGCGGAGCAAGCGTCCCCTAGAAAGTATGCCTGCTACTACCCACCGCACCCAGGGACCTAGCACACCAATGGCAGCTCAAAGGCATTCCCCCGCATGGCAGTTCTTCAGACAATGTGCTGACGACAAGACACGAATGGTTTGCAAGCTGTGCAATGATAGCCTGAGCCCGGGCATAAATGTTCTAAACCTGAGCACAACCCCCATGATCCGGCATCTAAATTCAAGGCACAAGCTGCATTGGAATAATTACCTCAAAATCCAAGAAAGGTTTCGGCCTCCTCCTGCTTCCTCTTCTGCTGCTGCCTCGGCCTCTTACTTCACCTCTACTGTGACAGTGTCACCTGCCACCAAGCAAACAGACGATATGACAGCAACGCCACCATGTCCGCCACCATCCCCAAGCATTTCCACACCATGGTCCCATGGAAGCTTACAGCTCTTCATCTCCCAAACACTGGAGACCCTACCCACCCGCGATCCCTGGCCCTGAATGCCAGCATTGCAAAATTTCTGGCCTTTGAAATGCTGTCATTCCGTCTGGTGGACACGGACAGTTTCAAAAACCTGATGGCAGTGGCTGACCCACAGTACGTGGTTCCCAGCCGCCACTACTTTTTCAGGCGAGCCATCCCTTCCCTGCACAAACAAGTCGGGGACAAGATCAAGTGTGCACTGCGCAACGCCATCTGTGGCAAGGTCCACATAACCACTGATACCTGGACCAGTAAGCATGGGCAGGGATGCTATATCTCGCTAACTGCACACTGGACAAATGTAGTGGTGGGTGGGCCTGAGCCTGCTAGCCATTTGGCGCATGTCCTTCCCCCACCGAGGATTGCAGGGCATTTCTCTTTGCCTCTTGTTGCCTCCTCCTCCTACTGCGCTTCCTCCTCCTCTACCACCTCCTCATCCGCTCAGCGTAACACCTTCACCACCAACATCAGCACATCCAGGGGGAAACGACAGCAGGCTGTTTTAAAACTTATATGTTTGGGGGATAAACCCCACACTGCACAGGAGCTGTGGATGGGCATTGAACAACAGACCAATGAGTGGTTGTTGCCACTGAGCCTCAAGCCCTGCCTGGTGGTGTGCGACAATGGCCGAAATCTCGTAGCGGCTCTGGGCCTAGCCCGTTTGACGCACATCCCTTGCCTGGCGCATGTGCTGAATTTGGTGGTACAGAATTTTCTAAAAAACTACCCGGATACAGAGCTGCTGCAGAAAGTGCGGGCCATCTGTGCACACTTTCGGCGTTCTCACCCTGCTGCTGCTCGCCTGTCTGCGCTGAAGCGGAACTTCGGGCTTCCCGCTCTCCTCCTCATATGCGACGTGCCCACAAGGTGGAACTCCACCTTGCACATGCTGGAGAGACTGTGCGAGCAGCAGCAGGCAATAGTGGAGTTTCAGCTGCAGCACGCACGGGTCAGTCGCTCTGCAGAACAGCAACACTTCACCACCAATGAGTGGGCCTCCATGCGAGACCTGTGTAGCGCATTGCAGTGTTTTGAGTACTCCACCAACATGGCCAGTGCCGATGACGCTGTTCTCAGCGTTACTACCCCACTTCTATGTCTCCTTGAAAAAACACTTCGGGCCATAATGGAAGAGGATGTGGCACAGGAGGATGAGGAGGAGGAGGAGGAAGAGGGGTCATTTCCAAGGTTATCTGGCCAGTCATTCGCAAGTGGCTCGGAGGGTGGGTTCCTGCACCAGCATAGGCCAGGTCAAAAATATTCAATCCAGGGCACAGTTCTGGAGGACAAGGAGGAAGAGGAAGATCATGAGGAGGAGGAGGAACCGCAGCAGGGTGGCACCCAATGCAGCTCGTGGGCATCACTGGAGCGTGGCTGGGGGGATACAGAGGACACAGATGATATACCTCCCACAGAGGACAGCTTGTCTTTGCCTTTGGGCAGCCTGGCACACATGGCGGACTACATGCTGCAGAGCCTGCGCAACGACAGCCGAGTTGCCCACATTGTAACCTGTGCCGATTACTGGGTGGCCACCCTGCTGGATCCCCGTTACAAGGACAACGTGCCGTCCTTAATTCCCTCATTGGAGCGTGAGAGGAAGATGCGCGACTACAAGCGCACACTTGTAGACGTTCTGCTGAGGGCATTCCCAAATGACACCGGGGGCTCAGTGGAAGCACAAGGCAAAGGCAGGGGAGGAGGAGGAAGAGGCCGCCAACGCAGCTGTGGCACCGCCAGCACCTCAGAAGGCAGGGTTAGCATGGCCGAAATGTGGCAAAGCTTTGTCAGCAGCCTGCTACAACAAACAGCACCACCAGCCGATAGACAACGTCTTAGCAGGAGGCAGCATTTCAGCAACATGGCGGAAGAGTATGTGTGCACACGCCTACACGTACTGACTGATGGGTCTGCCCCATTCAACTTCTGGGTCTTCAAATTGGCCTCATGGCCTGAGCTTGCCGTTTATGCCTTGGAGGCGCTGTCCTGCCCTGCAGCCAGTGTATTGTCTGAACGTGTGTTTAGCATGGCAGGGGGCGTTATCACAGACAAGCGCAGCCGCCTGTCCACAGCTAACGTGGACAAGCTAACCTTTATTAAAATGAACCAGGCATGGATCCCACAAGACTTGTCTGTACCTTGTGCAGAATAGACATTTAGACCGGACTCACACAGCCATGCGTATACTTGTTTTTTTGAATATGCCTCAATATTTTGGGGGCTACCCCAATTATAAAAAAAAAAAACAGTGTTGGCCACCTCCTCCTACTCCTCCACCACCGCCACTTCCACCTACACGGTCACGGCCTAGTCAACCTCTAGGCTCCTACTCCACATCCACTCCCCCTTCCCATTTTTTTTTATTTGATTTTAATTTATTTTCCCTGTCCCCATTTTTTTGTAGGGCACTTGCCCTACTCTTCCCCCCATTTTACTTCCTTTTGCAGTCCTCTAGCACTTGCCGGGACTTTGTTACAGCCATTTTTGTGCCGAAAAGTTCGGGTCCCCATTGACTTCAATGGGGTTCGGGGTCCGGGATAAAGTTCGGGTAACGTTCGGTACCGAACCCGGACTTTTTCCCAAAGTTCGGCCGAACCCAAACATCGGGGGGTTCGATCAACTCTAGTCTTAGGGTAAATTCACACACGCAGTGACTGGCATTTTAAAGCATTGTAAAACGCTTGTCATCACAAGGACACTCAGCACGCATGTGTCACATTTACATTGGAATGCAGTCCAAAGTAGCACTAAAATGCAGACATACTGCCATGCCAGGGACATGAATGAAGTGTACTTTTGTACACTTCAAATAAAGTTTGTACAAAAAAAATCTGTCTATTCTAGTGTGAATTTGGCCTATAATATTCAGCATTCTACTCAAATGAATCTTGAAAAATGAAAATATTGATGGTGGCCTATATGTACACTGAATTTTGGAACGTATAAAGCTTTCTCTATTGATTTTAAAAAAGTTTTTTTTCTGCAGTGAATCTACAAATGTATTGCTGAAATTTTATAGAACCACATATTAATGTCTCACAGTCTGGTATGGGGTCATCAAATCTATCATAATAATATGTTTGCAGCCTTTCTCAATTTACAGTTCCTGTATTTCTTGATCAATCTTTGTTTGCTGTAGCCTGTATTTGTCTTGATACTTTTTTACTTAATACATTTTAAAAAAATATATAATATATTTGCAAAAGTGCATATCACCTCAAACACAGATCATCTTTTACAGCAATACAATTAGCGCTATTGCATTGTAGAATTTCAGCCTTTAGAAAGGTCAAACTCAAGGTCATTTTGGAAAATGGTATCTCCTATTTCATGGGTCATTTGCTACCGGTCTGGTTATTTAACAATTTTTCTCCCAGCTGCAATTTAATCTAAATGTACCCTTCAGTGTTTTCCCCTATACTATAAAATCACAGTTGTATTTAACACAAACATTTTGTGAATTTTGTTACATTTTTCTCATTTGCTTTCTAAATTCCCAACTTCCAGTAATCCATCTTTGTTGGAATTGAATGCCCTTCCATGTCTTTGCCTTGAGTCAGCCCTGCTTATCCATTTACTTTTTTATCCTCTTATAGCTCATCTATCCAGTCTGACCAGCCCCCACAGTTTATCTCTCTGTGTGACAATGCTGTGCCCCCCACAAAATGAATGATTAAGAGGGACAAAGATAGTGAAATATGAGAATGAAGATTGGGTGTGTTGAGTAGCATGTCATAATGAAAAACAGGCTTTGGTCAGTGGAAATGGAAAAGGTAAATAGAATTCAGAAATGAATGGGAGCACAGACTGAAGACTGAAGTTAAAAAATAGGTTCCATTTTTTTTATGTTTTCTTTTATTATTATTAACTACTGGTTTGGACCTTTCTGGGTGAAAGTTGTTGCTGAAGAGAATGTGTCACTCTTAAGATTACATTTGGTTTATAAAGAGCATGCCTAACTGTGCAGATCTGAAATATATGTATTATGCTGCTAAATTGTTTCTTTGCCACATAGCATGCAATTTGTGTTACATCTGGAATTGCTCCTAAGATGTTAATTAGAGTGTTGTGGAGTGCTCAGTGCACATCCGCAGCAACCCAAGGAGAGACACAGCATGAGACAAAGGTTCCTCAGCTGTTGATTTTGCATTAGGGCAGCTGCTGTTTATAGAGCCAATGGCCTATTTTGTTCTGAGCCTTCGAATAAAAAAAACATAATTTATGTGATGCAGCAGATACACGTTATATATATATATATATATATATATATATATATATATATATATATAATCTGAGCAAGAGACTGGTCTTCTTTTAAAAATAAAATGTGGCCGCACTATATCTAATATAAACTGTGTGCAAATATGAAGTGTGCCTAAGAACTGTTTCAGTGTGTTTGTATATATGTATTGCTATGCCTATATGTAACATTTGTTATCTTAAATTTGGCATTTTTGATTGGCTATATTTAAAGTGTTGTGCAAGCCAGCATGACTCTATTTGCATTTATTAAGCCCCATGTTGACAGCACTGAAAATGTTAACAGAACCTGAAATCTAAAAAGTAATGTTTGTCAAAACCTTTATTTTAAAGCAATGGTCTCCAAAATGTTAGTACAAGGGTCACATTGAATATTTTACAAATTATGCGGACCAAAAAAAAATAGTTTTAAAAATGAACAAATCAAATGTACTTGCAGGTTTTATTTATTTTTTTTTTGTAATCAGCATGATATGATTTAGAACAGGAAAAAACTTCAATAAAACAAAGCAAGGAAATTCCAAATAAACTTGAGCCGAATATAGTCCCCCCTTACATTAGAGTCTCCATTAAAGTCAACTTTACATCGGCGTCCCCCTTACATCAATCCCCATTTACACAAGTGTCTCTACCAGAGTCCCCACCAAAGTGCCCTTGTACATCAGAGGGCCAGATGAAATATTCATGCTGGATGGATTTGGCCTGATGGCCACAGTTTGGAAACCCGGTGTTAAAAGATAACTAAACCAAAGAACAATAATATAATATATTGCAGCTTATAGTCCTTAGATGTGGTGACTGCATTCACTTTATATTTTTGAAAAATAAGAACATTCCCAATAAATACAGAAAAAACCTGTTGGTCTTGTCAGAAATTATGTGTCCATGTCACTTCACGTGAGCTGCACTAAGGAATATCTTCCTTCTTAACTATCTTCCATAATCCACCAATTGCCCTGACCCCATATAATAGAGATGAAGAGATTTGGACATGTTTTTAGTCCATATCATGAGTGCAGTTTAGTGTGAAACCATGGCTCCCTCCATAGATACTATACAAGAGTGCCATAGCTATTTAGGCACAGGAAGTTTGTTTTTGCAAGATTACCAGGTGAAACTAAAAGAAAAAAAACAAGCACTAGCAAGCTGCAATATACTACATTTTGGTTTAGGGTTTAGATATACTTTAATTCATTTTAGATGTGCCTTGATTTACTTTTGAGGACAAATCATTAACAGAAAATTTGATGTTGTTTGATCTGTAGCCACAGTGTATGATCATGAGATCAGAACTCAAGCTATTATCCAGGTTTTAAATAAACCAATTAGCAACATTTTATATTAAAGATCTAGATAAGGAAAATTATTTCAGGCAGCATGGGGGTCATCCACTGCTAGGGTTGGGGGTAGCAATAAGTGAACTGAGATACCAAATTGAGATTAAACCCATATTTGGCAGATTTGTGGATGCCTTAATATTAACAAAATTTGACTGATCCACCAGGATTATCTTTTTACTCCTTACTTTTCCAAAAAGTGCACATGTAAAGGGATCCTATAAACCACCTACCAGTTTACCTGAGTGCTCTAAAACTCCCACGTGTGTTTTTGGATCTGCTCACACATCCAAATTCTTGTAAGTCGCTAACACATTACTCAATGGTTTCCTCAACTTCTGGGAAGGAGGTCCATGATGGACTTAAGAAGCTGGCAAGAGGCGATTTAGAGCTCAATAGGCACTCTAAAGTAGGGAAAGGTCCAAATGTACCAGTTCACTTTACTAGCTGGCAAACTACAACTACCCGACACTATGAAATAGATTGCAGGGCAAAATTTGGAGGATTGCATTTTGTCAAATGCATCCATTTCTAGTATTGGTTTTGAAAAAAAAAAAAAACATTTGGTCAGGTTGCAATGCCCCATTCCTGGAGAGTGGGAAAGTTAGATTCCAAACCCAGGTGGCAATAAGTGAAGTAAAGGGGCAATCATTTCACATTCACCTTAACACAAATAAATCTTCACAACCCACATTTTTCAGGGTTCACAATCACTTGGTGTCCCCAGGTTATGTATTGCTGCAGGGGTGTCCAAGACCCATCCCCGTCCTTTGCAGACATAGCCTGGCTTTAACCCATTGCTCCTCACAGGAGGTCTCATACTTCTTTTTCAGGAGTTCACTATACTCACACCATGTACAAACCTGGGGTACACTGTCCCCTTTTAATAACATATAATAAGATATAATTCATTGTTGAACAACACATTATCCTCATGTTGACATTGGATTTTTAAAACAGGTTTGAATGCACAAAGAAGATTCAAATCTATCTAGAGATCTCCTTTCATTGGCTTCTGCCTTAAGTCATAAAGTGTTTATTCTATTGTGGTAAGGACATTATATTTTTGGGGTAGGAACCAACATGACAGGTTCTCTGTATTCTATAAGGAACAGAGCAATATGTTGGTGCTATATACCCTAAATGTATCCTATATAATACATTTAGAGCTGACATTAGCTGGTTAGTAAAAGTGGAAACATATAATTGTACAGAGCCAAGCTATGATGTTAATAAACTGTAATCCTGCAGTAATCATACAGGTGAACCATATCATGTGTTTACATGTTCATGTTGTGAGCAGGTGCCTGTATATTGGCAGGGAAGCTCAATTACCTTCTCAGCTCCTGAGTTATTAAATCATAATGTGTCTCAAGCACACCCATTAATCCTGACGTGCCTACAAAATCATCATAAATTCTAATCAGTTATAGACCTGACAGCACCTGGCAGGGGAAGATTTATTTCACATTTATTTTCAGTAGAATGAGCAGCATTGTTGACAACAAGCCAGTGACCTTTAACTCCTGTACCCCTTCATCAGTTACCAATGACAGAACTTGGTGGGGGCCTGACTTTCTTTTATATCAGTATAATTTTCATTTTAGGTGTAGAGGGGCTCTTAAATGAAAACTAGAGGAAAGTGGAGGCTTGGTCCAGAGAAACCAATTGGAATTTGTGAATGAACGCAATCAACAGTTAGGGTGAATAGAGGGAAGAACTTAAAGCGGAGTTCCCCCCGGGTAAAAGTCAGCAGCTACAAAAAGTGTAGCTGCTGACTTTTAACAATCAGACACTCACCTGTCCCTCGCTCCAGCGATGCGGTCCCTCGAGGGCTCACTCCTTCTCCCCCTCCCCTCGGCGGCGCTGGCATGACAAGTGTGGGCACCCGGCTTTGGCTTCAAAGCCGGGCGCACACTGTGCATGCGCGTGTCGCGCTGCGCCTTGTGAATGGCTGGTGTATCTTCTGGGACCTGTGACGTGTCCCAGAAGATCGCCAAAAGGCAGGGGGGAGGTGAACTTCCTTTCGAAGCCGGTTCTCTAGGAGAGAAAGTGGACCTGGGACCCTGTAAAAACAGGGTCCCCGGTCCCTCCCCAAAGAAATTACATGCCAATTGTGGCATGTCGGGGGTCACCTTCCCTTAAATTGGAAGTTCCACTCCATGTATTTATACAGCATATGGTATAATGTAACAGCAAAACTTTCCAACTGTATTTGGCGTTGGAGTGTGGGTGAGTGGCTTTAAATTTGTGCCTGTTAGTTTTTCCTAAGCTCACCGAAGCTGGCTCCCCTACAATCAGCACAAATAAAAACTCAGGTGTGTTTCTTTAGTGCTACGTGTGTGCTGTTTTGTGCCGTAAAAAATTACATTTGTGCTGCTTTTATTTTTAAGATATTAGCAGTTGTTTTTTCTAGACTATGACATCACCCAGCCCCCCTACAACAGCCAAATGACATGAAACTGGGCTGGTTGGTTAGTGCCACGTTTGTGCTGGTTTGTGCCTTTTAAATTTCCATTCTATCTCTTATCGTTTTTGCGTTATTAATGATTTATTAAAGGCCACTAAAGGTCACTCAGCCCCCCTACAACACCCGAAAGACACGAAACCGGGCTCGTTGTGCGTTTTTTTAGTTATAACAGTTTGTTTGTTTTTTATCAAACCTCACCCACTTTGCCCCCTACAATCAGCACAAAAAGACTTCAGTGCTACTTTTGTGCTGAGAAAATTTACATTTGTGCTGCTTTTATTTTTAAGATATTAGCAATTGTTTTTTTTCAGACTATAATATCACCCAGCCCACCTACAACAACCAAGGGACACAAAACCGAGTCCCATAAGTGCAGTTCAAGCTGGTGTGGCTAGCACAAGTGGTCTCCCGCAGCTACAAAGATGAAGACAAACACAGGCCCACAGAGCCCATAGTGCCCTTCCTGCTGAATTCGCTAACCCTGATTGGCAACCCCCCATTGATTCAGCACCTGTACTTCCCCAATTCATTGGCCAACCCAGAATTCAGGTGAATACAGTTGACTTTACGGCCATCGATTTTTATTCGCTGTTTTTCACCGAAGATCTCTATAAATCTATAGTGGACCAAAGCAATTTGTATGCTAGTCAATTTATCGCCGCTAACCCCCACTTGCCAGAGACTGCAAACCAATTACGGTTCCAGAATTGAAAACTTTTCTGGGCCTTTTCTTCCTCATGGGCATGAATAAAAAATCTGAGTTGCGGTCATATTGGTCCATTGACCCAATTCATCACATGCCCGTATTCTCTGCTTCCATGGCCAGGGCACGAAACGAGCAGATCTTGCGCTTCATGCATTTTAATGACAATGAACTTTGTCGTTCACGGGGTGACCGTGGATACGATTGGCTCCACAAAATTCGGCCCCTCGTAAACCACTTCAACCAGCAGTTTGCAGCACTTTTTTATTCCCGACCAAGTTGTGTGCGTAGATGAGTGCCTGATTAAATTTTCTGGCTGTCTTGCTTTCAAAAAATTTCTCCCCAGCAAGCGTGCCAGATACAGGGTCAAGTCGTATAAGCTCTGTGACAGGGCCACAGGCTATACATGTAGCTTCATGGTTTATGAGGGCAAAGATAGTCACATGGAGCCGGAAGGATGCCCAGACTACATAGGGAGCACTGGCAAGATTGTGTGGGACTTGGTGTCACCCTTATTCAAGAAGGGGTACCATTTGTACATGGACAATTACCACTTTTTTCTAAGTTGTTTGGTCATCATGCGACCTAATCCCCGGGGCTTCCCCAACAGCCAGTAAAATCCCGACTTAGAAGTGGGGAGAGAGCCTGCTTGACAAGTGGTAATTTGCTCGCGGTGAAGTGGAGGGATACAAAGAATGTTTTCGTTCTTTCCTCCCTTCATGCAGGTACAACCGTCCAAATTCCTACTGGTGTTTTGGAGAAACCCCTCTGTGTCCATGAATATAACCAAAATATGGGAGGGGTGGACCTCAATGACTACTTATTGGCGCCGTACCTAATTGCCCGTAAAGCTAGACACTGGTATAAAAGACGCTGAATGCTCCTATGGTATACAAAGCTTCAGGACGGACTGGATCCTTCCTCAAATTCCAGGAAGAGATCGCCACAGCCCTTCTGTTTCCAGACGGTGCTGTTCCCCAATTTCACAATGTAAATTCAGTGAGCTGAGTGCATGAGAGGCACTTTCCACAAGTCCTCCGTGGTACCTCAGGCCAAAAAGCACCCCAAAAGAGATGTCGTGTCTGCAGATGACGCAGATACAGGCGTGACACCCGTCCCTCCTGTCCTGACCAGCCTGGTCTCTGCATCAGAGACTGTTTCGAACGCTACCATACGCTAGTGGATTATTAGCGTAAAGTTCAGCATGACACAATGATTAGGCACACTTTCACAGGGTCTCCAAAAATGCCTACACATTCTTAGAGACCCAAACCTGGAACCAGTTTAATGTTAGAGTTTTGTTACAAAAAAAGGTGTACCAAAAAAATAAATAAATAAAAAAATTTAAAGCCACAAAAATTTTTTAAAAAGCTATAAAAACCACAAAAAAATATATAAAATAATAAAAGCCAAAAACAGTTGTACGTTTCTTGTTTTTCTATCTCTGCTTTCTCTCTATTCTCTTTCTATTGCTCTCTCTCTTGTTAATATTTTTTATGCATACCTGTAATGTTTTGTTACTGTTTTTTTTATCATTTTTTTTGCAGGTATGTAATGTTTTTATAATGTGTTTCTGTAATGTTTTAGGATTTTTTTCTTCTTAGCAGGAATGTCATTTTTCTATGTTACTGTGTTTTATTAATTGTTTATTGCTTTTCAGGTACACCATTCAGCTGCAGCACTGATTTATTTATGATGACAGCCACAGCGTTTGCTTCCACCATACTTAAAGCAGTGACTCCAGCGCTGTTGGAGGTGATTCCACCATCACAGTTAAAAAATAGCATATATACCGGAGCATAGGGGCAGGGGTGGAAATTGGGTGGATTGCCCCTATGCGCCAGTATATATTTTTAAAAAGGGCTATGCCCACCATTAGAAGTGGGTGGATGAAGGGTGGTTTTCTAATGGTGGACGTATGCCCACCAAGGACCAGCGACATACTAGTATGTTGCTGGTCTTCTTGGGCCCTTCTGTCCCACTGGGTAATGAGAGAATGCAGCCGGTGGTTCAGCCAGCTGACAATAGAGCTGATGGAAGACTAGAATGGCTCTAGTCATCTCCATGGCCTAAGAAACCAGAGGCTATGAGCATTTTGTGACTTTGGTTTCACCGGATATAAACATCGCCATTGGGAAAATGTGAAAGCATCTTATCACACCGATATTGGTGTGGTCAGATGCTTTAAGGGCTGAGGAAAGATCTAGAGTCTAGTAGACCCAAAATTTAAAAAAAAAATATGCGATACCTATTTTTGTCATAGGGGATATTTCAAATCCCTGTGAAAAAAAATAAAATTGATAAAAAAAAGATGAAAGGGACAGTGTAAAAATAAAATAAAAAGCAAAATAAATAATTAAAAAAAATGCAACCCTGTCCCGACTTGCACGTGCGCAAAAGTGAACGCAAGCGTCGACCTCATGTCGTATGTAAAAAGCAATTTCACCATGCATGTGAGGTATCGCGACCGCGAACGTCAGATCATGGGCAGCAATTCTAGCAGTAGACCTCCTCTGCAGATTTAAAGTGATAACCTGTAAAGGCTTTTAAAAATGTATATAGTTTGTGTGCATCATTTTTAATGTATGTCATGTTTGGTCTCTATGCACTCGGCATTAGATCATATTTTATATTTCACCAAACATTTTGGCAATATAGTGTATTTTTGTGCATTAAAATTCAAAAAAGTTTTTTCCCCAAAAATTGCGTTTGAAAAATTGCTGCACATATACTTTGTGAAAAAATTTTTTGTACCACCCACTATTTTAATCTGTAGGGCCTGCTTTAAAAATATATATAATGTTTGGGGGTTCAAAGTAATTTTCTAGCAAAAAAAAAGCATTTTTTCATGTAAACAAAAAGTGTCAGAAAAGACTTGGTGGTTCGAGTGGTTAGAAGAGTGGGTGATGTTGGGCATAAAATGCCAGGAC
>BLSH010056635.1:37979-59298 GCA_018402905.1 Glandirana rugosa | reverse complement strand
GCAACCCTGTCCCGACTTGCACGTGCGCAAAAGTGAACGCAAGCGTCGACCTCATGTCGTATGTAAAAAGCAATTTCACCATGCATGTGAGGTATCACGACCGCGAACGTCAGATCATGGGCAGCAATTCTAGCAGTAGACCTCCTCTGCAGATTTAAAGTGATAACCTGTAAAGGCTTTTAAAAATGTATATAGTTTGTGTGCATCATTTTTAATGTATGTCATGTTTGGTCTCTATGCACTCGGCATTAGATCATATTTTATATTTCACCAAACATTTTGGCAATATAGTGTATTTTTGTGCATTAAAATTCAAAAAAGTTTTTTCCCCAAAAATTGCGTTTGAAAAATTGCTGCACATATACTTTGTGAAAAAATTTTTTGTACCACCCACTATTTTAATCTGTAGGGCCTGCTTTAAAAATATATATAATGTTTGGGGGTTCAAAGTAATTTTCTAGAAAAAAAAAAGCATTTTTTCATGTAAACAAAAAGTGTCAGAAAAGACTTGGTGGTTCGAGTGGTTAGAAGAGTGGGTGATGTTGGGCATAAAATGCCAGGACAGTTCAAACCCCCCCCCCCCCCCCAAATGACCACATTTTGGAAAGTAGACACCCCAAGCGATTTTCTGAGACTCATTGTTGAGTCCATGGAATATTTTATTTTTTTGTCATAAGTGATTGAAAAAATTACACAAAGTTGTCACTGAAATAATATATTGCTCACACATGCCATGGGTATATGTGAAATTACACCCCAAAATACATTCTTCTGCTTCTCCTGAGTACGGGGTTACCCCATGTGTGAGAATTTGTGTGAGTCTATCCGCGTACGGAACCCCAAAAACCAATCACCACCTTCAGGATTTTCTAAGGACGAAAATGTATGCCTTCACCCCACTCTACCTATCTCAGTTGCGGAGGCCATGAAATGCCTAGATATCAACTCCCCCCCATAATGACCGAATTTTGGAAAGAAGACACCCCAAGCTATCTGCTGAGAGGCACGTTGAGTCCATGGAATACTTTATATTTTGCCACAAGTTTTGGGGAAATGACAAATTTTTTTATTTTTTTTTACACAAAGTTGTCACTAAATGATATATTGCTCAAACATGCCATGGGTATATGGGGAATCACACCCCAAAATACATTCTGCTGCTTCTCCTGGGTACGGGGATACCACATGTGTGAGACTTTTTGGGAGCCTATCCGCGTACAGCACCTTGAAATCCAATCACCGCCTTCAGGATTTCTAAGGGCATAAAATAGTGATTTTACTCCTCAGTACCTATCATGGTTTCGGAGGCCCTGAAATGTCAAGGTAGCACAAACCCTCCCCAAATGACCCCATTTTGGAAAGTAGACACCCCAAGGTATTTGCTAAGAGGCATGGTGAGTATTTTGCAGCTCTCATTTGTTTTGGAAAATGAAGAAATAAACAGAAACATTTTTTTCTTTTTTCAAATCTTTGTGACAAAAAGTGAGATCTGCAAAATACTCAACGTGCCTCTCAGCACATAGCTTGGAGTGTCTGCTTTCCAAAATCGGTCAGTTGGGCGGGGGGGTTGTGCTATCTGGGCATTCCATGACCTCCGAAACTGTGATAGTTAGTGAGGAGTAAAATCACCATTTTACGGCCTTAGAAAGCCTGAAGGCGGTGCTTGGTTTTCAGGTCCTGAAACAGCAGAATGTATTTTGGGGTGTAATTCTACATGTACCCATGGCATGTTCGAGCAATATATCATTTAGTGACAACTTTTTGGGAAAAAAAAATGTAATTTCCCGGAAACTTGTGGCAAAATATATACTATTCGATGGACTCAACATGCCTCTCAGTAAATAGCTTGGGGTGTCTACTTTCCAAAATGGGGTAATTTGGGGGGGGGTTTGCTATCTGGGAATTTCATGGCCTCCAAAACTGTGATAGGTAGTGTGGGGTGAAGGCATAAATTTTCGCCCTTAGGGAGTGCGCATGCGCGGCAGCTCCAAGATGGCCGCGTAAGCCGGGAGCTCTGCACCAGGACGAAACCTCGGCAGCCCACAAGCCATTCACAGCGGACAATTATACATCCGTTTGGGCTCATAGCCCCTCTGAGACCACACAGCACCCCCGCCGATGTCCGGTTCTTCAGCCAGACGTAGCTTGGAGCCGCAATTTCTCTCGCAAAGCGGAGAAGGGTGTACAAAGATGGCCACCGCGGCCCAGCCACAAGCCGCAAGAGAAGCAGAGCGCCAGTTCACGAGGCAAGTACTGACCCCTCCAACCCTCCTATACTCCTCGGAGGCTCTCAATCAGCCACAGCTTCCCCTCTCTCCCCCCACTGTCTCTGAATCTCTCCTGGGGAAAGCAGCGGAGGATGGGGCCTACTCCCCCCTGGGTCCCGGTCAGGCTGCACAGACTCCCAGCCCTTCATACAGTCCCCTGGACACAGAGTCTCCCTATCACTAATCGGACCTATTCAGCAGGTTATCAGACCTACTAGATAGAGGCCTCTCAAACACAGCAGCCAAAATTACAGGGGACATCAAAGCAGACCTCCATAATCTGGGATCCAGAATGGAGGCCATAGAACTGAAATTGGACTCCACCATAGCGAGAACCAATCAGAACTCGGAACACATCAGAGTATTACAGGATCAACTGGATTCTGCTTTAGCCAAATTAGAGGATATGGAGAACAGATCTAGACGTCTCAATTTCGGAGTCAGGGGTCTCCCTGAATCCATAACAGATGTCCACGATGCTATTCAAGACATGATGAAAAACCTCATCCCAGAGACCCCTAATCACCGCCTAGAACTGGACAGGGCCCACAGGGCCCTAGGCCCTCCCAGGAAAGATGGATCTCCCAGGGATATTATCGTCAAGCCCCACTTTTATACAATGAAGGAGGACATTATGCGCATAGCCCGCAACAAATCCCAGATTGCCTGCCGAGGACACCAGATACAGATATTTGCAGACCTAGCCCCGTCAACTATCCAGAAAAGGAGATCTCTCAAACCCCTGCTTTCTGTTTTGGCAGCCAAGAATATCAAATATTGGTGGGCCTTCCCTTTTGCGGTAAAGTTTCTCTGGAAAGGCAAGACGATACCCTTCTCTACGCTTCCCAAGGGGGAAAAGACTCTCCTGGATCTGAAGCTGATTTCACAAGAAGCACCTATGGAGTGGTCGGGAGGGACATCAGCTTCAACGAAACGCCCGCCGCCAGCCAGCCCCATAAACCCACTCTGGTCCAAATCCAAACCCAAGAGAGCTAAAGACAACCTACCTCCATAACAGATTCAAAAATATTCCTTGGGCCTCCAAACACTCCTTTTTCTATGCCCTAGTTAACCGCACACGAAGGCGGACTTCACAGGGGGTCCTAAATCCCCCACATTTTGTTCATCACCACGAAATGCCTGCACTTGGTTTTTGGTCTCTTTTTCCTTTTTTTGGTTCTCTCTTTATCCTAGTTTCCAAGTTGAAGTTTTGAACCCTGTTTTCTTTTTTTTTTTAAATAGCTGGGTGGCATTCACCAACCCGGCACGGAGACGTCCAACAATGAGAAGTAATAGAGGACTTGTTTATTGTAACCTTTTACTGCCTCTACTGAACTTTATGTTCTCATGTTGATGCATTGGTCTTTCTATGATCCATGTGATGTTTTTGATGATACTCTAGTCGAGCGCTGCCAGGCAGAATCCTGGAATTGTATGTGCACCCTCCTACCCCCCAACCGCAGCTTTTCTGCCCTTGTGGGATAGGACGCTCTCCCCCTCATTAGGGGAGGACGACATTATTTTAGGGTACGAAGGGGATTCTCCCCTCCCTGCCCTAAAGGACCCTTTAAAGGTCCATTTTGTATGTTATTTATGTTCTCTTTTTACCTTTTCTTTTCTTGCTTTTCTCATTCTCCAGTCAATCAGGGAAAAGATGCCCAGGCCTCTAGGGTATCCAGACCACTTCTCCTTCCGGAATCTACCAAAATACGCTAAGATCCCCACTTTTTCAGGTAAGTGATTGCTACACAGATGCCAGACATTTTTTCACCCTTCATGGCTAACCACACCACTCCCCATGCCCTTAGACTAGCTACTCATAACGCTCAGGGTCTAAACTCCCCTGTCAAACGAAAGAAAGTCTTTGATGAATACAAAAAACTAAAATTAGACATTATAATGATCCAGGAAACCCATTTCCCGATCCGATACAGCCCCAAATTTATCCACTCCCATTATCCGACATTTCATATTGCCAATGCCCAAAATAAAACCAAGGGGGTAGCGATAGCTTTCTCCAAGACTTGTAGTTTCTCTTGCCTGTCGGTCTATAAAGACCCACAGGGAAGATTCATTCTAGTTAAGGGAACTTTAAACGAACAATTATACTCCCTAGTCTCTTATTATACCCCCAACAAGGGTCAAACCAAATTCTTCCGATCACTTTTTGACACTCTTAACCCCATGCTGGAAGGGTTTGTTATCTGTGGAGGGGATTCTAACACAGCGTTTGATCAGACCGTAGACAAATCCAGACCCTTAGGATCACAACTATTGAGGCCCTCCAACTCGAGCTTAAAGCAAAATTAATCCACTCACATAATCTTGTCGACATGTGGAGGGAATTTAATCCAACTAAGCGTGACTATACCCACTTCTCCTACCCTCATAACTCTTACGCCAGGATAGACCACATCCTAACCTCTCCGGCTCTAATACCTATCACCTCCTCGGTAGTTATCAAAGACACTGTCTGTTCAGATCACGACCTGGTAATAATCTCTCTTGAGAGACTCCCATCCTATTCCCCATCTCGCCAATGGCGATTAAACGAGACAATCCTGCGAGACCCAATTAGGGTGAAAGAGATAGAAGACGCCATCAAAGAATATTTCATTTTAAACGACAACCAAGAGGTTTCTCCTGAATCGCTATGGGCGGCCCATAAAGCCACCATCAGGGGTAAATTTATCCAAATAGCCTCACAAAACAAGAAGGCCCGTCAGGCGGAAATTATTCGCCTAGAAAAATCCTTCTCCCGCCTAAAATCCTCGCACAAGCAAAACCCATCCCCCGCCTCTTTATCTAAACTAGATGCGGCCAGGCTAGCCCTCAATCTAGCTCTCACAGCATCAGCTGAAAAAAGTCTCAGATGGAATTATGCTAAATTTTACTCTCAGAAGGATAAAATAGGCTCCATGCTTGCACATAAACTCTCCCCTAGGACGAAGTTACAGCCCATAATTAGGATCCGAGCCGACAACAGAGCCCCTTCCGCTAACCCCCATAAAATTTCCAAGCCCTTCTATGACTTTTACACCAAATTATACAGTAAAGACCCAAGGGTCGGTACTGAAAAGACTGCCGACTTTTTGAGGGATTTACCCCTGCCTTCCCTTTCCACCATTCACAGGGATACTATGGAAGAACCAATTTTGGAGGAGGAAATCTTTGAGGTTATTAAAAACCTCAAAACCGGTTCCGCCCCAGGGCCGGATGGACTATCTACCCCTTACTATAAAACATTTGCTTTCTCCCTAGTACCCCACCTAACCAGATTTTTTAATCATAAAGCTAACGGCCTTCCTTTAGACCCTCACCTAAATACAGCATTCATTACAGTTATTCATAAACCTGATAAAAATCCCGAAGATACTAGCTCTTACAGACCAATCTCCCTGATTAATAATGATGCCAAGATACTCGCTAAGGTACTCGCGAACCGCCTAGCCACCTTCATTCATTTATATATACACAAAGATCAAGTGGGATTTATCCCAGGCAGACAGGGCCCTGATCAAATCAGGAGGGCAATAGATTTAATCTCCCTGCTAAACTATAACTGGGACAAAGGTCCCAAGCAAAAAAGAATGCTATTATCACTTGATTTACAAAAGGCGTTCGATTCCATTTCTTGGTCGTACATTTTTACTATCCTTCAATACTGGGGTTTTGGGGAAAGATTCAGAAATACCCTACAAGCCCTGTACTCAACCCCAAAGGCCATCATTCGCATCAGGGGCCATCTATCGGACCCAGTTACCATTGCCAGAGGGACTAGACAAGGTTGTCCACTATCCCCTATATTATTCGCTATCGCTATAGAATCCTTGGCAGTGGCTATACGACACAATCCAGACATCAAGGGAGTTTCCAGCGGTCCTCTTTCCCATAAATGCGGCCTATTTGCGGACGACATCCTCCTCTTCATCACCTCCCCTTTAACCACCCTTCCCAACCTTTTTAAACTCCTAGATGATTTTGAAGCCTGTTCTGGTCTAAAAATAAATCTCGCCAAATCACAAGCCCTCAATGTTTCTTTGGAACCAGACTTGGTTACACAGCTTAAGAGTTCCTTCAAGTTTCAATGGAACAAAACACACATTAAATATCTAGGGATCAAACTAACCCACAGAACTGACCTCCTCTATGATCTAAATTATCCCCCCATCTATAGGAAACTTGAGGCGGATTTACAACGATGGTCTTCCACAGGCCTCTCCCTATTAGGTAGGATTAATTCCATCAAAATGACCCTTCTACCGAAGCTTCTATATCTTTTCAGATCCCTACCAATCGGGATAAAGCGAGACCACTTACGAAAATTCCAACAGAAAATTATCAAATTTGTATGGCAGGGTAAGGGCCACAGAATCCCCCAAAGCACACTATACCTCCACAAATCTAGAGGTGGCCTCGGACTTCCAAGGCTACAAGGTTACTACCAGGCAGCCAGACTGGCCCAACTTTCTATAAACTACACTAAATTTGAAAAACCGGACTGGGTTCAAATTGAAAGGCAAGCGGTCCTGTCCTTCACTATCGATCACCTACTGTGGTTGCCCCCCAAAAACAGGCCCCCCATTCTGTCCCCCTCTCTCTCTCTCAATCCATCGCCATCTGGGATTCCCTGAGAACATGCACGTCCCTAATATCTGAAATCAAACCTTTGGAGCTTATATATCATAACCAAGATTTCCCCCCGGGAATGGACATTCATGCGTTCAAATGGTGGCTGGACAAGGGAATGTATCGGATCGGACATTTTTTTACCCCTCTAGGCCCATTCACATCGAATCAATGCTTTGCCAAGCTTGACATGCCAAACTCCGTACCCCTTAATAACTCCGTACGAACAGTGGTGTGGCGAAGCCAAAGAACAAAAGGGAGGCATCTCGATAATATATCAGTCTCTCTCTGCATCTCCCCTTAAGACTAGCTATATGAAGGCCTGGGAGGAAGACCTCCAACTTAACTGGAATTTAGATAGATGACATTCTTATTGCCATAGAGCCTATAAAGGTATTCTCAGTGTAGCCCTAATTGAAGCAAATTTGAAGGTCCTAACCAGATGGTACCTCCCCCCCCTCTAAAATTGCCAGCTTCTACCCATCAGCAAACCCTCTGTGTTTTAGGAATTGCCATATGGTGGGTGATCCACTCCACATTTGGTGGAGCTGTCCAAGGGTGAGATCCTTCTGGAGGAAGATTTTCAACCTCATCTATAAGGTCACTTCTCATCAAATACCCAGGTCTCCCTCGATAGCCCTTCTGAATGCCAACATCCCTAAGCTTCCAAAACACTCCCGATCTTTAATTCATTTCCTCCTATTAGGAGCCAAAATAACAATAGCGAAAGCCTGGAAAAAACCTAAAGTCTCCTTGGCAGCGGCCCGAAGAAAAATCTCCTGGATAATGGAGCAAGAAAAATTAACTAGTATTATAGCAGATTCCAACACAAGATTTGAATTGGTGTGGGAACCCTGGGCTACATACATAGGCGTTTCACTTACCCCTGGAGCCCCCATTCCGAATCCTACACGACATTGATTTCCCTGATTGACCCCCTCTTCCTCTTTTTCTTTTCTTCTCCTGTTCTTTTTCTTTTATTCTCTACTGTCCGAACACAGCACTCTTTCCCCCAAGATCAATTTGGGTGGTTAGAGAGACTGACGTAACCTACTCTTCATGGGTCAAGCTTACACTCATTTAACCAAGAATTTAAGGCATAAGGAACGATCCGTTTTGTTGTCAGTTTAAATCCCTAGCTATGTTGATACAACCGTAGGGGTGGCCTGACCCCTCTGTTCCCAATAGGGGGGCGAGGGGGGCTAAGGCAACCCCGAAAGCATAACACAGGGGGAGGCCCTTCAGGGGGTTATCCTCCATTCTAGGGACTTGAAAGTTGTTCCACTTTTCGTTTTGCATCCTTTAACTCAATACCTCATGTACCCATGTCCTAAGCCTTGTAATTTAATGATGCTATAAATTGTGATCTCTTTTTCTTTGTTGTTTACTCTAATAAAAATATTGAAAAAAAAAAAAAAAAAATTTTCGCCCTTAGAAATCCTGAAGGCAGTGATTGGTTTTCGGGATCCCGTATGCGGATAGGCTCCCAAAAAGTCTCACACATGGGGTATCCTCGTACTCAGGAGAAGCAGCAGAATGTATTTTGGGGTGTAATTCCACATATACCCATGGTATGTCTGAGCAATATATCATTTCAGTGACAACTTTGTGTAATATTTTTTTTGTAATTTTTCCATCACTTATAACAAAAAAATAAAATATTCAATGGGCTTAACATGCCTCTCGGTTAATTCCTTGGGGTGTCTACTTTCCAAAATGGGGTCATTTGGGGGGGGGGGTTGTACTGCCCTTCCATTATACCACCTCAGGAAATGAGATATGCAGTCATAAAATAAAATCTGTGTAAATTCCAGAAAATGTACCCTAGTTTATAGACACTATAACTTCTGTGCAAACCAATAAATATATGCTAATTTACTTTTTTTTACCCGAGACATGTGGCTGAATGCATTTTGGCAAAAATGTATGACTAAAATTTAGTTTATTGCATTTTTCTAATAACAAAAAGTTGAAAATATAATTTTTTTTCAAAATTTGTGTTATTTTTTCATTTATATCGCAAAAAATAAAAAGCGCAGGAGGTGAACAAATAACACCAAAAGAAAGCTCTATTTGTGGGGAAAAAGGTATGCAAATTTTGTTTGAGTACAGCATTGTATGACCGCGCAATTACCAGTTAAAGCAGCGCAGTGCCAAATTGAAAAAAGTGCTCCGGTCCTAAAGCTGGAAATCCTTCCGGGGCTGATGTGGTTAAAGGTCACCAAAGGTCACTCAGCCCCCCTACACATGAAACTGGATTGGTTGGTTAGTGCTACATTTGTGCTGTTAAAATTATTAACTATCAACGGCCCCCGAGCCAGAGCTTACTAATCAGGTACAAGACAGGAGGACGGGGTGATATCATCGTCTGGAAAAAACAATTGCTATTATCTTAAAAATAAAAGCAGCACACATTTTACTTTTTATGACTCAAAAAAGCACAAATGTAGCACTAACAAATGGTATGTATGTTTTTAAGATTTAATAACATGGGGTGCAAAGTGGGTGGAGTGTTATCAAATAAAAACAAGCTGTTATAACTAAAAAACCATAACAGCACAAATAAAACTTTTAGCAGCACAAACCAGTACAAACGTAGCACTAACCAACGAGCCCGGTTTCGTGTCTTTCGGGTGTTGTAGGGGGGCTGAGTAACCTTTGGTGACCTTTAATAAATCATTAATAACACAAAAACGATAAAAGATAGAACGGAAATCTAAACAGCACAAACCAGCATAAACATAGCACTAACCAACGAGCCCAGTTTCGTGTCTTTCGGGTGTTGTAGGGGGCTGACTGACCTTTGGTGACCTATAATAAATCATTAATAATGCAAAAACAATAATCAATAGAACAGAAAGGTAAATGGCACAAACCAGCACAAACACAGCACTAACCAACCAGCCCAGTTTTGTGTAATTTGGCTGTTGTAGGGGGGCTGGGTGATGTCATAGACTGAAAAAAATAATTGCTAATGTCTTAAAAATAAAAGCAGCACAAATGTACATTTTTGCAGCACAAAACAGCACAAAAGTAGCACTAATAAAACACACCTGAGTCTTTATTTGTGCTGATTGTAGGGGGCAAAGTGGGTGAGGTTTAATAAAAGAGAAATAAACTGTTATAACTAAAAAACCATAACAGCACAAATAAAAATTTTAGCAGCACAAACCAGCACAAACCTAGCACTAACCAGCGAGCCCGGTTTCGTATCTTTCAGGTGTTGTATAGGGGCTGAGTGACCTTTGGTGACCCTTAATAAAATATTAATAATGTAAAAACGATCAATGATAGAAGAGAAATGTAAACAGCACAAACATAGCACTAACCAATGAGCCCAGTTTCATGTCTTTTGGGTGTTGTAGGGGGGCTGAGTGACCTTTGGTGACCTTTAATAAATCATTAATAACGCAAAAACGATAAGAGATAGAACAGAAATTTAAACTGCACAAACCAGCACAAACGCGGCACTAACCAACCAGCCCGGTTTTGTGTCATTTGGCTGTTGTAGGGGGGCTGGGTGATGTCATAGTCTGGAAAAAACAACTTCTAATGTCTTAAAAATAAAAGCAGCACAAATGTAAATTTTTTGCAGCACAAAACAGCACAAAAGTAGCACTAAAGAGTTTTTATTTGTGCTGATTGTAGGAGGCACAGTGGATGAGGTTTGATAAAAGAAAAATAAACTGTTATAACTAAAAAACCATAAGGGCACAAATAAAAATTTTAGCAGCACAAACCAGCACAAACGTAGCACTAACCAACGAGCCCGGTTTCGTGTCTTTCGGGTGTTGTAGGGGGGCTGAGTGACCTTTGGTGACCTTTAATAATGCAAAAATGATAAACGATAGAACAGAAATGTAAACAGCACAAACCAGCACAAATGTAGAACTAACCAACGAGCCCAGTTTCATGTCATTTGGCTGTTGTAGGGGGGCTGGGTGATGTCATAGTCTGGAAAAAACAATTGCTAATGTCTTAAAAATAAAAGCAGCACGAACGTAAATTTTTATGGCACAAAACAGCACAAACATAGCACTAAAGACATTTTTACTTTTTTCCTAAGCACATGTCAACAAAGTGGTGAGGTAACCACTGCTTTGACACTGACACTAGGGTGATTCCTGCAAAGGACTATTCTGTTCTCCACCATGGGATTTCATCCTTGCCCATCAATGCTCAATGCTCATCAGTGCCCATCAATGGGCACAGCCATACTATAAATAGCACAATCTGGATTGCAGAACATCAGCCGAATACAAAAGGACCCCTTCACAGATGCTAACAGCTATGTGAACAGTTGAGGGTGGTGATGATGAGCTGATGCCTGTGCATTCAGCCTCAGACATTCTATCCTTTCCTGATGGCCACAGAGAAAGGACAGACATTGCATCACTAATCTGTGCTGGTTTGAGTGCTACTTACACAGCTTTTTAATTAGCTATGGTGTAAATCTCATGTCACCTTTTCCTCTCTACCCCGCTGACATTGTTGCCCAATCTCCTACAAGCCTTGAGCACTTTAGAGTGCTCTCAAACTTAAAAATCAACTACACAAAGTCCTTTGCACTAAATGTCTCCCTCACTAGAGCTGGCCCAACAATGTCAACTCAATTTCCTATTCAGATGGAAAAGGGATGCCGTTACTTACTTGGGCATACAACTACCAACAAACCTGTCAGAACTATATGCTAGGAACTTTACAGTTGCACGCTATCAGACAGGACATCCAGAAATGGGAAGAATCCACCATTTCTTGGTTCGGACGCGTGTCCATCCTCAAGATGACGGTTCTCCCACATTCGGGGAGAACCGTTCGGGACGGTTCTGGAGAAACATTCGGGACGGTTCTGGCCCGCATTGTGGACTGGAAAATACACTCCCGATGCAAAATATGGGTGACCCTGGAAAACCTTGTGGCAGGAATGGCTTTGTGTTCAGCCCCCTGGGTTCAAATGAAACTTCTTCCCCCCCGGGCGCGGGACACCCAATCATTGGCCCTACCCTTCAGGCATTCGATAGAGCCTGCTCCATGTATGATGTTTCAACTCCTATCAGCCCGATTACACCCATTAGGGACAACCTGGACTGTATTCCTGGTCTCTCTAACAAATTCCTACAGGCGGAGTGGCCACACAGGGAAATCTTAGCTAAACATTTCTTTATCAGAGGTCAGTTTCTGAGACAATCGGAACTAGCGGAACAATCAGACTCGGGCCACTTTCCCTTTTGGCCCTATATGCAGATTAGACACTTCTTAAATGACCATGCCCGCAAGGGAAGTTACACAAGAGACCTCACACTTTTTGAGTCCCTCTGTACAAGTCACTCACCCCAAAGCCATGTAATTTCCACCCTGTACGCGGTAATGTTCAGTGATCCCAGAACAATAGTGCACGCAGACCGCGCCTATTGGGAAACTGTCTTGGATACAGACATAGATGAAGACAGTTGGGAACGAATCAATCTATACATCCACAGAGGATCTCTGAATGTTTCTGTGCAGGAGAACAGGTATAGATTAAAGACACACTGGTATAGAACCCCTGACCTGGTGCACAAATGTTCCTCCAAGGTCTCTGACCAGTGCTGGCGGTTCAATAGGGAAAAGGGCACTTTCCTCCATATATGGGGGTGCTGCCCGGCGTTGCAACCCTACTGGCATAAAGTACAAGAAGTGATAACGAAGGTGACCTCCCTCCCCCTGGATTACTCCCTGGGACAATATCTGCTACATCTGACTAAGATTCCGAAGAGACGGTATTACAAATCGGTTGCTATGCACCTCATAAACGCCGCCAGGATGTGCATTCCGGTTCATTGGAGGTCAGTAACACCTCCCTCTATAGCCGAGTGGTTCCGTAGAATCAACCAGGTGGCGGAGATGGAGGAGCTGATCCACACTACCCTAGATGAACTCACTCAATACACTTTGGCCTGGGAAGCATGGAACACCTTTAAAAACTCACAGCTCTATCAAGACTCTCTTACACAGAAGCTATAACCTGTCCAGGTGACATAGTAATTGAACACTTTACTGTAAAACCCAAAATCAACGGGTGGCTGGTCTGATTTGATTTACCCTAGCTGAGGGGTGGTGGAAGGAGAGGATAGCCGGTAGGACCCACACCCCCTCTCCCTGATATATCTCGACCCTGCCCCATAGTAACAACCACCATATAGTCCAACCCCTACTTTGGTGCCCAGAGAAAACCGGCAAATCTCTAAACAGGTTGCCTTCATAGGATCACCGAGGTTACCCTGAATGTAGACCTATTCTATGAACAGATATGTGTGTACACTGTAAGATGGATATACCAAAAGCATCACTAGTCCTCTGATTTTGTTAATTCCTCGTACTATGTAAACTCTTGTAATCCCAGAATGTACAAAGCCTTATTGCTACTTTGACATTTTTGCAGTTCCTAACTCTGTTCTAATATTTGCACATGCTGCAGTTTGAACGTTTTGATTGTACTATCTGTGAAAACCTCAATAAAATGGTTTATGGAAAAAAATCTCATGTCACCTTATTATTTATCGGTCTGTCAACCCCTGGAGTAGGATACACTTGAGTACCCATTTTCTGTGATTTATGAAATTATTCGACTGTGATTTGCAGGACCTTTCACTACATTTTTGAGCCCACATTTTTTTCATGAGGTATTTATGCTCTTCTGTTCCTTTATTTATTGCATTCAGTTATGATTTCCCTTGCCTCTTCATTCAATCAAATGTATCTGTACTGAGATCCATCGACTAGGCTAGGTATCTGCTTAGGGTCCTGCCTAAAGAGAAAATTCTACTTTCTGCTGTGGTCTCTCATCTTGGTAAACTGAAAGGCCTGGCTTCTAATACCAAAGAAGCCATGATTGATCATTTACACATGGGGTAAAGACTTGCATCTAAAAGCTGTATGAACTGTTGAAGTATTTCTATCCTCTGACGGTTAATTTGTTGGTCTCCCAAAATGAGGGATACAAGGCCCAAAAAATAACATCATCTAGATCAGGAGTCCTCAAACTATGGCCCTCCAGTTGTTCAGAAACTACAATTCCCATCATGCCTAGTCATGTCTGTTAATGTCAGAGTTTTACAATGACTCATGGGATGTGTAGTTCCGCAACAGCTGGAGGGCCCTTTTGCCAAGAACTGTTGTATTGTGTTGCATTCCTGCTCTAGTAATTGATGGCTCATTTTGTAAGCCTGTATGAAGAAATGACTTCCATTTATGAACTCCTGAACCAACATGAGTACAAGTCAGAGGCGTAACTAGAACCTTCAGGGCCCCGGTGCAAGAAATTATGAAGGGCCCCCTGACCCCTGGCCAGGGCCCTTCCCTCTTCCCACTGATGCTGGGGCCCTTTACTCCTATTGTGGGTCCCTTTATTACGGTACTGCAGTGGGGCCCTTTCACAAGTTCTGCAGCAGGCCCCAGGGGGACCAGGGAAGCACACAGGGGCCCTGGGAACAGCAGAAGACAAGTAAACTGGATAGAGGAAAATGGAGGGGATTGGGTCCTCTAAATGCCACCCCCGCCATCCCTCCTATTCAGGTGTACAAGGGAGGCACATGGGCCCCCTGGACCATGGGGCCCGGTTGCAATTGCAACCCCTGCAACCCCTATCGTTACGCCCCTGGTACAAGTCTCTACCACAATTTGCTGTGGCCTTAAGGTACATGCGGTATTGTTTTGTAAACCCTGACCAGCTCACGTGTGAACAGTTTTTTCTTTCGGGATTAGGGGAGGATGCTTGAAACGGGCACTGAAGAATGAGTTGGTGAGGATGTTACATTCTCTACTATATTACAGGAGGATATTGAACATGAACCAGAGAAGGAAAGCATGTGCAAGACTGTTGTCCAGGAGGTTGTATTGCCGGTACCAATAGAGGATGTTGAAGTCCCCTCTGCTCTGTCCTTATTAGAGAATGTTGTCAGGAACCTTAAAGGGTTATTAGCCTTTATCAAACAGGAGGTTACATTAACTTTGAATAGGGCCAAACTTTCTCTAGCTCTAGCAATGATCAGAGGATTTGGCTATGTGAACAACTTGGTCATATTGCTTGGAACTGTGAGCAAAGGTTCGGCTTCTTCAGATGGACACCTTTAACCCTTTCACTGATACCAATGTAAGGCTTATGTTGTGGCAGTGGTGGCTGTTACACACACTTCCAACAACCCTGTGTGTACCTCATAGACTGTTAGCTGTCTGGCAGAAGTGGGGTCGGCTGTCTCCGCATCCATCTGGGGGTAGGGTGGGGAAAACTCACAGAACATCTGTTCACTTATCCTCCCTCCAGTAAGAGGACCTGGCATCAGCATGTATTACATCACTTCCTGGTTGTGAGCTCTCTTCCCTGGAGGTACTGGATGAGGAAGGAGCTAACTGAGGACTGTATCCACTTTTATGTCGCAGAGGCAATGCTTTGAGAAAATATATAATGTTTGGGGGTTTTAGCTAATCTTCAGGCCGATAATGTCCATCTGTGCAAAGAATGGAAAAACAGCTCTGGAAGCTAAAGGTTTAAACTAAAGATTCCCATGGCAGAGGGGCATGCTATGGCAAGTACCTAGACCAGCCCTTGAGATGGAACTAGAGAGGCTCCTTTTACCCAGTGATAATAAAAGTCATTAACGACTGTGTCATGTTTGATTGATACAGGGCCTGAAGTTGCCACCATGGACTATGCCTTTTATGAACAATTTTATAATCTGTTTTTACACCCCCTGAATTGCGTTGAAAGCAGCCAAACAATTATCCCATACTGGTGGTAGGCATCACATGGATGACGGTGCAAATGTTTGGTCAAACATTTGATCAAAAGGGAGTGGCCCGTGAAATTACTGTACTGACTATATTGTAGAAATTGAACTTTTAAAATTACAGACAGAATTTAAGGACAAGCTTCTTAGCTCTACTTTAAAACAAAGCCAATTACAGACTCTTGGTATAGCTTTTCAAACACACATGTTCCTCGAAAAAGGTTGGGATGATATGCTTGCCCCTTGCTAAACAAGGGTATTAGCTCCACATCAAGAATTTGTTTTTCTATGCAAGTCAGAACTAGACAACGACCACAAGGAACTGTCATATTGGTTGAGACATGAAAAAGCCTTCAAGTGAAAAGCAAGTGGCTATAACCCTGTCCACTATTCAGCAAGGCAAGGTCTCAATTCAGTTGATAAGGGAGTGATGCTTATTTGATTGCTCACACACCTTGTCACCATAGATGTTTACTCAGTGTCAAATATAGTCAAATCAAATCTGAATTATTAGCTTTTTTTGGGGCTGTGAACAACCAATTTCTTAATATTTACTAGGTGGATTAGTGAACATCTTTACTGACAATTTATGAGACCTATTTGGGAAAAAGAGGCTTTCGCCATTCTTTTTGCTGTTTTGGTCATCAGAGGAGTTTACCCATCACCTTGCTTTTGAGAAATCCTGAAACTGTGGTCGTGAGAACCATGGACCAAAGGGATAAATAACTTTGGCGGTACCTTACTAAGGGCAGGCAACTCATTTTGGAATGTCCCCAAAACTTGGATGATGAGGATATAGTGACATTATTGTTGTTAAAGCTAGGAGATAGAAATTCCTGATCTACTGTAATACCCCAAGCCTCCTTGTGGCTGCAAACTTTAAGCAAAATAGGAGTCCATATTGTGTGGATACAAATTTGGATCATACGTAAATGCTGAAGACTGCAGTTTCCAGCACTCAGTCACAGGGGTCAATTAAAGGTCACTACTCAAAAGTCTCCATGACAACTGCTTCTTTCTAATTTCCTCCAGACACAGTCCAGTGAGTGAGACGGCACCTCTCAGGCCTAGATCCCATGTGGCGTATTTCTGCAATCATCTCTGAGCAAAGTTCATGCAAGCATTTAGTCCTGGCACTGTGTAGGCCTCTAAGAGCAGCTGTTTAGTCCATGGGCTGCCTGGAAGAAGCAGCCACCATACCTCTGGAATGCTCCTGGGAAGAAGGACCTCTGCTCTCAGACTATTTATCAACATTCCAGCCCCCAATTCGACACTTCCATTCTAGAGATTGTCTGGAAGCCTATAAATATTCAGACTGATTTCAGTTGATTTGAATCTCCTTCCTTAAGCTCTGGAAGCTTCTTCCAGAGGCAGGGGGAAGCAATCAAACTCCTAGCCTCTGAGACCCTGGTCAGGCCAGAACAAACAATTACTACTCCCTTGATTACAGAAAGAGCTAAGCTAAATTTGCCTTGCAACCTACACTAGAAGGGTGATACACATATGTGAAGTAAATGCAGAGGACTGCACATTTTAATAGGCATGGGGCAAATGTAAGAAGAGGTTGGCTAACAGCTTTATACTGTTACCCTTTTTGTGGTGAGTGTGTTTGTGGGTGGTTTTAAACGTGTGTCTTTTGTTGTTTTTCCTAAGCCAATGTCAAAAAAGCTTTATCTGGTGATGTCCCCTAAGCACACACTGTATGTGTTACATTCACACAGACTGATAGTGGTAATTTGTAATGCAGGGAAGCTAGTATTGCTTCACAGGTGGCATGAGACCAAGGACTCAAATAATGGACATGCAAAAATGATTTATTCTAAACGTCAACAGTTTCACCCTGAGCAGTCTGCAGTCAATAAAACCTTCGCACATTGACAGTGACAGCCCAAACTCTTGTAAATCAATAGATAATGGTCTTCCATTATAAGGACTTGCGTACCGGTTATCTTAATAATCCCCTGTAGTGCAACTCTCTAAAATACACAAGCTACACATGCTCCTTACACTCATAGCAGCAAATATTTTAATTCTTCTATTTTTTGTTCCATTTTAAAATAAATAAATAGACATTTTTTGCTGTTGCTGACTCTGCTGCTGCGACTGACGGCCTCATAGCTGCCTCTTGCCTTCCCTTCCATAACAAAAAAAGAGTCACAAAATGAAAAAAAATGGCTTTAGTTTTTAGTCCTGTGTCTTTGCAGGGAATGTTGGATGATGATGTAAAGTGTACTAAAATAATCTAAACTAAACAAGACCCTATCTCTACAGAATAAAAACAAAGACCCTCAAAATGCATAACCTTTAAACAACTATTCCCCAAAAGAAAAATCTACTGTATGACCGCTGCCCTTACATCAATCTCAATCTAAAAGAAATGAGAAAATAAGGAAAACACCCCAATTAAAAGAAAGGAGGCAGGGTGCGTGCAAGGCAGCAGCTGATGGAAGACACTTGAAGAAACAGTTCTGTGGCCGCTCTCCTTCCCTACCCTTCCACCATGCTTCTATTGGGTGACAGCAACTCGGGAGGACTTTGGCCCAGTACCCACTCACACAAGACAGCTTCTGTGGGGAAATTGGTAAACAGAAGCCAACTGCTTCCCCCCTTGAGAGCAGTGGCCTGCCAGGGATCCTCTGATGGCTTGGTTCTTACAGGGGCAATCCACCCCGCTCCCCTGCACACAGGAATACATTGCAGAGCATCCTGAAACACTGATAGACTTAGGAGAGGATACAATTATCATCCTTTAACTAGTAAATCCAACTCATTGTCTTGGTTGTTTGTAGTCCTGTTACAGTGCTACACCTCTGCCTTGCCAAATATTCCCTGAAGGCCCCTTAGATCTGAGACTTGTAAACATGCTGGCTATGTTCATCTGAAATCCAGGCATATTTCATTAAGAATCCTTGTTTTATCATTTAAAATCACAGAAACCCTGACACCTTGGATACGCTAAACCAATTATTCTGCCCATTCACTGCTGTGGCTGGAACTTTAATATAATAATGTCTCCCTATAAAGGCAGGAAGTCACTGAATGGCAATATCCTGTGGAATAGACTCATTAAAACTTCTAACTCATTTCACAAACTTGTAAGAGAATACCATCTTTTTGATAATTGGCAAGTTAAACATCTTCTATATAAACAATGTTTCTTCTTTACTTCTTGATGTCAACCCCTGGGCTCAAAAAGGTTAAGTCCTCCAAAATTGGCCCTATAACATGGTCAGACCATGACTCCATTGCTCTAGAACTACAAATCTCTGACATGTGCCCTAGAACCATGAAACTAGAGTATTTTTTTTATTTTAATAAAGATATTGTGGATAAGGCATGTACGTTGTAGGAAATGCACAAGACTGTCTCTAAAAGACATTGTATTTCTGTCAGAATCTGTCTTAAATGTGATACTAACTATCGCAAACTCAATTACTGCACTCACCCACAGTAGCTCGTCTTCACATAGTCACCATCTTACGTAACCAGATTAAAGCATTAACTTTGTCACGCCTCGAGAAATCTTCAGAATGGACTAAACAGCACTTTTATGAGCTCTCTAATAAGCCTCATAGATTGTTGGCCAGCAGACTGAGGGCAAAACAAACCTATACTATCTACCCCTATATCTGTCAAGCAGATAGTACTCCCACCTATAATCCATAATCTATAGCTGAGACCTTTGGAGAATATTACAAAAAATTATCCAACTGCCTCACCTCGGACTCCCACCCTCCCTTCCATTCTGCTAAATTTGAAGAATATATCTACTTAAAGACTAACTAAATTCACCTCTAATGATTTGACTTCTCTTAATGCTGCCATAACTATAGAAGAGCTAATGGTGATTGAAAAACTCCCCCTCCACAAATCTCCTGGCCCTGATGGCTTTCCTAACTCCTACTGCAAACACTTGGCATCTATTGTAGCTCCTCATTTGCTTGAACTTTAATGCTCTATTCAAGGTGGAAATACCCCACTCCAAATTTTTACATTCTTATAAACAGTGAGCACTGCCTGCCTGGCTAACTGTTGGCCCATAGCACTGCTTAACTCAGACTACAAAATATTTACTAAAATTCTGGCTAATAGACTATTCCAAATAATACCCAGACTAATCAATAAGGATCAGGTTGGTTTCCTGTTAGCCAGACAAACAGCTGACAACATCAGGCGGACCATAGACTTAATAGATGTGATAAATAAGCATACCATCCCACTCTGTTATTGACCTTACATACTCAAAAACAGACTTGGCTGGGCATACATGTTTGTTACCTTAGGACACCTGGGCTGGTGGGGTCCTTTTTTTTTTAAAGCTCAGATGTTATATTACTTCCCTTTATCCCAAATCAAACTCACCCACGCCTTGTCCTCTCCCTTCATTATGTAAAATGGTACAAGGCAAGGATGCCCTCTATCTCCCTTACTATTTATCCTCTGCCTGGAACCATTGGCAGAGGCTGTTAGAACAAATGAGAATATACATGGGATCCCCATTAGACATAAAGAGTATAAGCTCTCACTATTTGCGCATGATCTATTGCTCACCTTAACCAGTCCACATACCACTCTTCCAGTGCTGCATCAAGTTCTAGAGGAATTTAGTCAACTCAGGATATCAAATAAACTCCTCTAAGACAGAGGCCTTAATTATTCACATTCCCCCTGAAAAACTTTTCGGTCTACAAGCCCGCTATTGTTATCAATGGGTAAATATTTAGGCACTAACATCACCTCTACATTCTCAGATTTTTACAGAGCAAATTACACTGTCCTTATTCATGAAATCCATAAATTAACAAAACACTGGGATAATTACAATTTGTTTTTTTTTTTTGCCATATTACAGCCCTTAACCTCCCTGGCGGTATGATTATTTCAGATTTTTGGTGCTGAAAGCGGTACCATTATTTTGCATGCAAATTTGGTGTTTTATATTGTAGGCCTGTAATTCTTAGCAATAACTCACTTAAATCTGTCCAAACAAGAGTCTAGTAGACATCCCGGGTATGATAAAGTTTGAAACATGAAATCATAAATATAAATAACTATAAATAATTATCAGAAATAACTTAATAGTAATAAAATGTATTAAATAATGTAATCAAATCAAAAACACTGAAATTTGCTCAGTTGCAGAATTGTCGCTGTCGTCACTTTCAGTTTCTGATGATAAATTTACCCAAAAATCAGTATCACTCAATTCTGCAAATCATTCTTATTTACTATTGGTGTTTTCTAGCTGATAAAAAAACACTTTTGACGTAAAGGGACACTTTTTGGTTGCTATGGACATTCTCATGTTTCCAGGCAGAAAGAATGGCATATATAATATAAAAGTGGACCTTTGTACTCTTACAGGTATCGTTGGTTTTTCACAGGGAAATGCAGTTTTCACAAAAAAATAGTCGATCTTTTGTGGTTATCATTTATTCTTACTAAACGTCTTAACTCACTATGACTAAAAACCCATTTAAATAGTAGTCTTTGACTTTCACTGCTGTCGCTGTTAAGACGTTGACTCGTTTAAAGTCACAAAAACTAAACTAATGTAATAAATTATGTAAAATAATGATAATTCAATAAAGACTATTAATAAATATCAATAAATATAAATACTAAAGTACAAAGTTTGAAATAGTATGGGCCCTACAG
>BLSH010056635.1:12109-28846 GCA_018402905.1 Glandirana rugosa | reverse complement strand
AAGAACAGATGTTCTGTTTGCAGAACAGATGTGCACTTATTCACGGTTTCATTTAAAGTGACACACAGACTTTAAATAAGTTTGCAGAACAGATGTGCATTTATTCACGGTTTCATTAAAAATGACACACAGACTTTAAATAAGTTTGCAGAACAGATGTGCACTTATTTCCGCTTTCATTTAAAGTGATACACAGACTTTAAATAAGTTTGCAAAGCAGATGTGCACTTATTTCCGGTTTCAGTTAAAGTGACACACAGACTTTAAATAAGTTTGCAGAACAGATGTTCACTTATTCCCGGTTTCATTTAAAGTGACACACACATTTTGCAGAACAGTGATATGGGTTCTCCCGGCTTATTTATACTTTTTTGACACAGTTTGAAGATGATTTTAGAACATTTCTATGGCCTCTACCGTTAATTAATACTTTTCAGACCCATTTTGAAGATAATCTCCATTTTTGCTTTTTTTATGTTTTTATTTTTTTTTAAATATTTAAAGTTATTTCCCTGTCCCCATTTCTTTGTAGGGCACTTGTCCCCCCCTTACCCCCATTTCCTTCCTTTTGCAGACCTCTAGGACCTTCCAGGACTATTTTACAGCCATTTTAGTGCCTAAAAGTCTGTGTCCCCATTGATTTCAATGGAGTTCGGGGTCCGGGACAAAGTTCGGGTTCTGTCCGGACCCGAACCCGGACTTTGTCCCGAAGTTCGGCCAAACCAGCAGAACCCGGACTTCTAGAAGTTCGCTCATCTCTAAAAATAAATTAACATGGATGAGGAGTTTTGACTTGCATGTAATTGCAATGGCAACTTGAGCACAAAGATCCACCACCTGTGTTCTTGAGACCCATAAGAAACCATTGGGCAATTTAAGTGACTCTGTTACCACATTAAAAAATACAAAAGGATTCCTTGCAAACACAGGAAAACGTATTTGTCTATCTACTTGTATCACGGATCTTTATTCTCTTCAAAGCTAGGTATTATATAGACATGAGGTTGGAGGAAGGTGAATATGCCCAGCTGTGCCACATTTTTACTGCCTCCTAAACTTAAGCAGCAACTGGCAGGAGACGTGGGTGTTTACATGCCGCAGTCGTGTTGCTTCACTTCACATTTGTCAGCAAAAACAGGGTTCAAACAGGCAGTGAGGCGGCGTCACATAGTCTCCTCACTGCCTGTCAATCATCTCTGAAGCATGATCCAAAAATGGATTGGGTTTCAGAGAAGAGGTAGATTTAGAGGCACGCCGAAATCTACCCCAATAAGTATGATGTCAGAATAATCTTCAGCATCTGACATTTCCATATATGTCACATGATTAGTACCTGCTGCATGCTGTGATAGCATCCACTACCTGCCACATCTGTAGTGCCAACTGGTGGTGGGTTGTTTACACCGTTCCTGCAACAGGGTTTTACTGTAGGATTCATAGTACAAAGTTAAGGTCAACTCCCACTTGTGGCTGGAATATACACCACCATTATGACAGCTTTTGGGCTTTGCTTGGTTGTGAGTGGCTTAAGGCCTAGTAACACAAACACTTCTCTAATAAATGCACTTTAATAGGCACAACGGCCCCAGATTAAGGAACATGTTTGGGGGGATAACTCTACCTTCCCACAAAACCTGGCATAGTCCATAAGGTGTTTCATATAGTTCCCCAATTAATTTAGTTAAGCACATGGCATAGCATTCAAGGTACAGTCCCTCAAATTTTCCTACAGACCAGGTCAGGATTGCAATCCTCAACACTCTAACTTGTCCACTGGGGGTCACAGGATGGTCACTGACTTTTCTAACCCTCACTAGCAGAGACTCCACGAAGGTGCACACACCCTTTACCCTGAAGAGTGCTCTCGCTTTACATCCCAGCTGTAAACACTGTTATGGAGTATCCAGTTGGACCAGTTTGTCTTTTGCAGTTTACTTGCATAAAAGGTATGTTCTTGAAAAGTGAACACCCTATTGCACTTAAGTCTCTCCAAACATATGGGTGATCAACAAACATGAAATAAACTGCTTAACCTTATTCAGATGCATGTTACAGTCCCAACTTAAAGAGCTTCAGCTTCTGTGGCCCAGAGTCAACTGGAGAACTAGGCTCATGACAGGGTGGCCCACTCAGAGGAAAACCATGGTTTCAATCTTTCTTACATCCTGCAATCTTCTCACTTTTCCTTCCAACCACCAACCTGAGAAGGCATCACCCTCCCCTTCTATAGCCTTATAAGTGGGCTGAGACGGCTGGAAACAGTGTGGGGAAAACCTTAAAAGGGAACTACTCTCCTATTATACACATACATTCACTACTGTGACTTGTAGAGACATAGGGGTTGATTTACTACTCAACTAATCGTTCACCCATGTGCAAGAAAAAATGCTGTATTTTTTATTTTCGATGCATATGAATGGGTATTCTTTCAAAGTGAAACTTCCCCACATTTACAAAGCAAAGCTTTTGGAAAAATTCCCTTGCAAAGTGAACCACCTTAGTAAGTCAACCCTATAATTAACTTGCTGGTGTGTGTTGTATGCTGAAGACATGTGTGCTCCCTAAAGAGCTCTTATACACCGGAGCCATGTGGTGGTAAAAACAGGCAGTTAACTCGCGGTTTTAGTGCCCCCTGGCTATCCACCTAAATTCTAACATTACAGCTGGATGGAGGTCAATAGGTGTGTGCTGCAACCGCAGTATTTTAATGCAAAAAAGAAAGAAAAAGAAAGTAGGCATCCAGGAAGGCACTGATGTCCAGGTGGAGGAACCCTTAATCTTCAAAAAAGAAAAGATCAGCTGTAGAAAGGCACTGTATGTGTTAACTTTTTTACTTTACAGGGAGCATTTTTTTAGCCTTTTAAATCTGGCACTAGTTCTGAACCATCTACCTAAAATGGAAATATCACTCACTTTGTCTCTTATATCTGTCACCTGACCTAGAGGCAAGGAGAGATTTTTCCCATAGATGGTTCCAACTAAGACAAGGTAGTGGAAAAACCGTATGGTATTGCAAATTTTACACCACTGCATTTTCCTCAGGATTCTCTCTGGTACACATTCCCACACCTGAAAGGAACCTGTGTTTGACATGACTACAGGAATTGAAGCTAAATGCTGGCCTAACCATCAATCTTCCACAGTTGTGCAGACTCCTCTATTGAAATTGTTTTACTGTATACTGTAAACTTTTTATATTGGGGTTGATTTACTAAAGGCAAAAAGACTTTGCACTTTGCAAAGCGCAGTTGCCCTCTGCAAGTGCAGTTGCTCCAGAGCTTAGTAAATGAGATAAGGCTTCACTTTGCAGATAATACCCAATCACATGAAAGGAAAATAAAAAAATAAAATTTTTGCTTGCACATGATTGGATGATGGAAGTCAGCAGAGCTTCTGCTCATTTACTAAGCTGGAGCAATTGCTCTTGCAGAGTGCAACTGCACTTTGTAAAGTGCACAGTCTTTTTGCCTTTAGTAAATCAACCCCATTGTGTATTAGAAAGTACAAGTTAGCTAGAACCCACCTATCTAATGCAGTCTGTCTAGGAACAGTCACTCCTCTAGGCATTTTAAAATTTGCATAACTCCTCCCAAACAGTGCTGCCAACCTACCAGATTGATATTTACTGGCACCCAAAATTTAGTGGCACAGCCAATTGTTTACTGGCATTTACAAATGTTACAAATTGCAGTTTTAAGTGCACATTTTAGTATGTAAGCTACAAACAAGTACAATATGCAATTAGCAATGCAATTTAAGGTAGATATTAAGGTCAAGAAACATTTCTTATGTTTTTTGATCTAGTAAGGGCAGGTTATTATAACCCATCAGTTTTTGTTACCTATGTCCACAGAGAGAGAGAGAGAGAGAGAGAGAGAGAGAGAGACCGACCGCTTTGCATTTCCCCCCACAACAAGAGCCAAAGAGACCCTCAACCAGTCTGCAGTGCCCAGCAAACCAACTGCTGACCCCCACCTTTCCCGGCTCAGGAAGGGTATGATATAGGGCCTGGGGCCTGACTGCCTGGACGTTGAACCCCTCAGGGTCAGTGACAGTCTCCATTCCAGATGGGCCCCGAAACCACCCCAACCCCGGCTCAGGGACAGACAGGAGGGCAAAAAATTTGAACGGGCAGGCAGGCCAAGCACACACATGAAATTGACTCTTAGTGACACTGACAACATGTGCAACAGCACAGATGATGATAACACCCAAGTCTGGCTCACTGTGACCTCACCAGACCTACACAAGTGAGACATATGTCCCCTCCTCCAGTGACACTGTGACAGTCTCTCTTCTCCAGATAGATGGCAAAGAGTGGAGAAATTTGGTGTATACAGTATAACATAGAGCTTTAAAGTATATAAGGTAAGGCTCAGTGAACAAAGTGCAGTGGTTAGCAGTAAATGATGTACAGCACAATGTACAGGATGAAGAGAAAATAATGCACAATATGCAGAATGAAAGGAAAGGGGAAAAAGGTTTCTAGGAACCCCCCTTTCCTCATGGGACGGCGGCAGTGGGCAGTTTCAAGGAAGGAGGAGAGGAGTGGGTCCGCCGCTGCCTGGAGATTCCGAGCGCGCCGAGTCAAGATGTTCAGGAGGAGGTCTTCCGCGCCGCCGCAGTTGAAGGTTCAAGACCGGGAGGAGAGGAGCGGAGCAGCGCATCGCGGCAAGTGGGAGCGACGGAAGAGCAGCGGGAAGTGGTTCCGGAGCACCGACCGTCAGAAGACGTCACCGCCGGCGGAGTGGAAGGGCCGGCGAAGAGGAGGCGCATCCCTCGCCGAAGACACTCCCCATCTCCGTCTCACAGATTGTCGGTGGATGGCGCCGCACGGTCACATCCGCACAGGCGCCAGGCCTCTAGAGGCAGGGCCAGAAGCGGAGCGGACTCCCGGCGGCCATTTTGCAGTGGACCAGGAGCGGAGCAGGGGCGAACATGCATGCCTGAAGAGAATAGCGCCACGGTGAGAGCGGTGGCCTGTTCATCTGGTACACAGGGTAGGTCGGTGCCCCTGGAACAGGACCATCAGCAAAGGGAAAATACCATCCAGGTGGTCGGTGATAATACTCAGCCACAGGCTGTGATGGCGAGTGGAGTGGGTGAGTTGTCATCTATGCAATTATTGAATAACATGAATAATTTGCTTTCCAGGTTGGCCCAGGATTTGGACAGTAGGAGCCAAGCTGGTGAGAACACCAGAAAGAAACACTGATTTAAGGATGGATGACTCTGCAGCTGGTGTTTGGGTGCCCCCTACTGTTTCAATGGGTGGTACACAGCCATCAGTTTCTCAATCTAGTTCATTAGTTTCAAATTTAAATACTGTTAGATCTCAAAACATTCCAGAAGTTTGTCTTAAAGAGTCATTGCCGTGTGAAGTTTCTCCATTGGGTTATCATCTTTCTCTCAGCATTAAGGAAAGAATTTGGAGAGAAGAATTTATAGATGTTTTAGCTCTCCTTCCATCTACAAAGGAATTTTTGTCTAGAGTTGAGAGAAAGGATGATAAGGCAGAGGGAGATAGAAGAAGACCTGTTTCCAAGTCATTTCATAATTGGCTGCAGGCTTTTTGTATCTATAGTAGTGTTTTATGTGAACGATGTCCGGAAAAGAGCTCCGGACTTTTCCAGCACATTGATATAGTGCTGGAGGCTTACAAGAACTTTGGGGGTACAGCTTGGTTTTTATATGACAAATCATTCCGTCAAAAACTGGCTGTACACCCTAATTTAAAGTGGAAAGCCAAGGATGTCGGCCTATGGCTGAATCTTTTTCTCCCACAAAGAACATTCTCTTTTAAGCAGCCAGCAGCCTCAGACAAATCAAACACAGCAACGGGTTACAGAAAAGGCATATGCTTCAATTTTAACGATGGGCACTGTAAATGGCCCAATTCTTGCAAATACAGGCACGAGTGTGCCTTTTGTGCAGGAGGACACCCAGTCAACAAGTGTTTTAAAAAAATGGCTGCTGCCAACCTGCAACAAGGGAGAGAGGCTCTTCAAAAAGGCATTCACTCCGGTGAGTTTGCAAAAAATCCTTCCGTGGCTTCTTGTATATCTAAACAGGCAGAGTGCTGAGCTGCTTATCAGTGGTTTCAAGGTTGGTTTTATTTTGCCAAAATTTTTAGGTCAGGGTTGTAAATTGGTGAAGAATTTGAAATCAGTAGACGAGATGCAGAATATAGTTAGGGAAAATTTTTTTAAAGAAATACAGGAAGGAAGGTTTGAAGGGCCTTTTGTTCACCCGCCTTTTGTAAATTTTAGAATCTCTCCGTTAGGAAAAGTTCCGAAGAAGGAACCTAACTCATTTAGACTAATTCATCACTTATCATATCCAGCAGGTGATTCTCTGAATGATCAGATTTCAGAGGATATGTCTGCGGTACAATACGCATCTTTTGAAGATGCGCTTTCTAAGCTTAGGCAGCTGGGTAAAGAAGCTTTACTTGCTAAACTGACATTAAGTCGGCATTCAGACTTTTGCCGATTCATCTGGATTGCTTCAATTCCCTGGGGTTTTTTTTTTTGCAAATAGATTTTATTTTGATAAATGTCTTCCCATGGGATGTTCTTTATCTTGTTTATATTTCGAAAAATTATCTTCTTTTCTGGAATGGGTGGTTTTCTCAATAACAGGATCCCCCCTTTTGATTCATTATTTGGATAATTTTTTATTTTTTGGCCCCCCGGATTCTGTGGATTGTCTTTTTCTTTTGGAGTCATTTTTCAGGATCTGCAAAGACTTTGGAGTACCGTTAGCCACGGAAAAAACTTGTTGGCCTTCCGTTTGTTTGGAATTCTTAGGGATCACCATAGACACAGTCCAAATGGAATTCCGGTTGCCAGAAGCGAAAATAGAAAAGATCAAAGGTATGTTATACTGGTTCATCAGAAGGAGAAAGGCTTGTTTACAGGACATGCAGTCACTGTTAGGTTTACTGGCTTTTGCCACCAGAGTTATACCGATAGGCAGGGTTTTTTCCAGAAGATTGTACTTATCAATCTTTGGTTTAAAATCGCCTTCTTCGCACATTAGGGTAACCCATGATATGAGGGAAGACCTGTTGGTTTGGGTTCAATTTCTTGAACATTTTAAAGGGAGAGCGGTCTGGCAACCGGAATTTGTCTTGGATTCGGATTTCAAACTTTTCACAGATGCAGCAGGTTCCATTGGTTTTGCAGCTATATGGCAAAATCATTGGTGCGCTAGGAGGTGGGATAAACGATGGCAGTTAAAGGGTTATTTGAAAAATATTGTCCTGCTTGAGCTATTTCCCATAATTGTAGCCTTGGAGATTTGGGGCTATGAATTTAGGAACAAACGCATTATGGTAAGTTCGGATAATAAAGGAGTAGTTTATGCCATCAATTGTTTATCTTCAAAATCCCCGCCGGTCATTATTTTCCTCAGATATTTGATTTTTAAATGTTTAAATTTAAATATATGGATCAAAGCACGACGTGAAGGGGAAAAATAATGACCTGGCGGATTCACTATCTCGATTGCAGATGGACCGTTTTTTTCACCTATTACTGGAAGCAGATGCGTTAGGAGTGGAGTGCCCATCTCATCTATGGGACATGATTTAAACCTAATTGCTGATAATATAAAGAAATTGGTTGCCCCGGCAACCTGGGCTGGATATCAGTAGGCCTGGTTGCTATGGTTACGTTTCTTGGATTCTCTCAGCGAATTGCATAATGCTTTCTCTGAAGAATTAATTCTTTTGTTTTTGAACCAATTATTAATTCAAAGGTACTCTTGGTCACATGTGAATAAAATACTGGCCGGAGTGTAATTTTTTCTGAAATTGCAGAAATTGCCTTCCTGTTTAGCCCTGTTCTCAGTTAAACAGGCACTTAAAGGTTATAAAAGAGGTAATGTTCAGTTGGATAGGCGGGAGCCAATTACGCCCGAGATTCTGGGTAAGTTATGTGAAGCAGCGACGCAAGTGTGTTTTTCTGTTTATGAGGAGTTAATGTTTAAAGCAGTTTTTTCTTTAAATTTTTTTGCAGCACTCAGGATTTCTGAGTTAGTCCCCAGTAGTAAGTCTGGTACATCTGGTTTACGGTTTACTGACATAGTGATTGATAACAAGGTTTTAAAACTCTTTATTAATCATTCTAAGACGGACCAGTGCAGTAAAGGTAGGTGGATTTATCTCCACCATCTTCCTGGCTCCCCTATTTGTCCAGTTAAGTTAATGTCAGAATTTTTAGTGATTAGATCTCACATTGGAAAATTTTTATTCAGTCATTTGGATGGTTCCCCACTTACCAGGTTTCAGTTTATCCGTGTCTTCAAGAAATGTCTGCCGTTTTTTAACCTACAGGGGCGTTTTACCTCCCATTCCTTTAGGATTGGAGCCGCCACTGAGGCAGCTAGGGTTGGTTTAGATGTAGCAACTATAAAGTCAGTAGGTAGATGGAAATCTGATAGTTATAAGTAATATGTGAGGCCTAATCTTTCCGTTTGATTCATTACAGATAATGCTCAGGTGATTTGGATCATTGGCCACTCCTTCGTATTCTGGGCCCAGCGCAGAGCAGCCAACAGAGTTTACTCTGAGAATTTGGGTTTGGATACAACTAAGTTTAAGGTTTTTTGGAGTGGGAGGAGAGGTATGGTGTGGGCAGATTTGTTTTTTGAGTTGGGGAGTCTCCATCATTTTCTCCCTCCTCCTAATATCGTAATTATACACTTAGGAGGTAATGACATAGGCCAAATTAAAACTTTAGAATTGATTTTTAGTATGAAAAGGGTTCTGACACACTTTAAGGCTGCTTTTCCACAGGTTGTGTTAGTTTTTTCAGAAGTGGTTCAAAGGTTGCGGTGGTTAGAATCGCCATCAATGAAACCACTGGAAAAGATAAGGAAAAAGGTGAATAGGGCATTGGAAAAATTTATGAGTAGTGTCGGAGGATTTTCTTTCAGACATTTGGAGCTGGAAGGAGGTATTTCTGGCTTATACAGGGATGATGGTATCCATTTGACCGACATAGGATTGGATATTTTTAATACTAATTTACAAGAGTGTATTGAAAAGGCCGCGGTGTGGGGTTTTGGTGACAGGAGGGTTATCCCCTCCTGTCGTTTGGGAAGTTTATAATTATTTGATTATTTATAATACAGCTTGAGCCGTGGTGGCTAAGTTGTTTTCAGTGTTGCTTTATGCAAAGTTATTCTTCTGTTATGTTATACTTTTAAACCAACAATAATAGGCCGTGGCCAATTTTTATCCAATTTTGTGTCCGGTGTATTAATTTAGGTTATTTACTGCCTTACTGCCTGCTGTACCATGAAAGGAAAGGGGAAAAAGGTTTCTAGGAACCCCCCTTTCCTCGTGGGACGGCGGCAGTGGGCAGTTTCAAGGCTCCCCCTGTGAGCCTGAGGCACACAGGTGGCCTGGTTTAAGGTTAGGGACAGGTGTGTGAGTCACATGTCTTAGGAGGCTTGGACATGTGTATTTACCGCCTTTTTACAAGCTTCTAGAGGACCCCTTAATTTGATTGGGTGTTCTGGGGTGAGGTCACAGGTGTTGCTGAGGAGAATAGGTGATTTTCACCTCAGAACATTCCAGTTTGAACCTGAACCTGCCTATAAAAGGGGGGTTCCGTGTGTGGAGGGCTCATTCGCCTCACAAGGCACAACCGTGGTGCTCCCCGCCCTCCCACCCCAATTTCGTCGCGGCCTATATTGTGTGGTAAGTGTCACCTTGGAAAAAGGGGGACAGCTATGTTATTATTTGTAAGTAGACCTGAGTTTGTTATGACTAGGTCTGAAAATGTTTGTAAATTAGTGAAGTGTGGAAAGTTTATAATTATTTGATTATTTATAATACAGCTTGAGCCGTGGTGGCTAAGTTGTTTTCAGTGTTGCTTGATGCAAAGTTATTCTTCTGTTATGTTATACTCTTAAACCAACAATAAAAGGCAGTGGCCAATTTTTATCCAATTCTGTGTCCGGTGTATTAATTTAGGTTATTTACTGCCTTACTGCCTGCTGTACCATGGTGTGAAGTGCAAAATATGCAGTTATGTATACTGAGTGGAGTGGCTGTGCAGTATAAAATATAGAGCACTGCAAATTAAGTGGTACAGTATAAAGGAGTGGTGTGGCATATCCAATGTGCATTTTGTAATTATAATGGAGGTGTCAGAGAACAGATCATACATCACAATCTGCAGAGTGGTGCCACCCTGAGTATTGAATGCACAGAACACTGTACAGTAGCCAAGCTACCCAAGCTGTGGGATATAGAGCAGACATCTCATTATCTAGAGCAGAGTGAGTAGTAGAGAATATATCATTCACTTTAGTGTGGCATTCATCAGGGTTTATGGGACAAGATTTCTAGGAACCAATCTCCACAACATGGGTCAACTACCAATTATGTACATCTCAGGCATTTACTATTTGCACAAAGGTATAATTGCTCGATGGATGAATGATATCTAAATGTGAAAGCCAATTCCACAATAACATTCTGCCATACCTTGCTTGTATCATCCCTGGGTATATTCAGTCCAGTCCAATCTCCAAGACCAGGACAGGTGTCCTGGGACGGCTTGCCTTGCTGAGCTCCCAAGTCCCATCTGGTCTGTCCCACACACATGAGGCCATGCTCCTCTTGGCTCCTGAGTCCTGGGTTTTTTTAATGGCTGGCTGGTGATGGTGGCAGGAAATGCACCATGATGATGACATCACACTCGCTCAGGCATCCGCCTTGCCTCCGCCAGACCTGCCTGCGCTGAACACACAGGCACTGCAGAGAATATCACAATCTCGGACTCTCGGCTGGCTCCAGAACTGCGCATGTGCAGTTCCGAGCCAAGCTGTCACAGTCATTTTTCATGGGCACTTTTTCCTGTTATGGGCATTTACGGGCAGGGAAAAAAGTGCCCATTTTTTATGGGCTGCCAGTAAAAACAGGGGCGGTTGGCAATACTGCTCCCAAGAGCCAGCCCATTGCTTGCATTAGGGCTGAGGGCTATTGAGAGGAGTACTAAGGCAGAGTGCTGTGATATTTTTAGGAAGCTATGCACCTTGTCAGTCCCTCCCACCAGCCATGATCTGACCCCATTGCACTGAGAAGTACAGAGATCCGGTGATGACATTACTTAGCCCAAAATAAGATATGTAATGAAAATGAAAAGGTTATTTTTTTTTTATTCCATTAGCATGTAGAAGGGGAGGGAGGAATCGGAAATTAAACATTTACACAGAATAAACTTTGGCTTTAATACTGGCAACCAAATGTGCAATGTAAAGGCTGCCTTAGAATGCACTTTATTAGGGAAGTAACATAAAATAGAATTTAAAAAAATGCTATGCCTCCATAACCCACCAACAAATGTCATAATCTAGTGCATTGATTATTACATGACTGATAATCATTGAAAAATTCCAAATGTTATATATGACTTTCATGCTCTAATTGAGACTAGGGAAGACGGAAGGAAATGAGATCCTTACATAGGGAATGAAGATGATCCGAAGAGATGTACACAGTAGAACAGTGATAGTTGAAATGTTGTGATATTCACATCAGTCAGATACTTACATGCTCCACTTGTTCTGTATTTATATGATGCTTCCTGAGAGGCTGGAAGCATTTAGTCTTTAGACATGCCACCCGTCTTGCTTCATCTCTGCAGATGGTGTCAGTTCTGCAAAGAACTACCATGTGCCAATCAATTCTCCACTCCAATGTTTTCTGGAACATTTGATGTTAGCTTACTATATATATACTAACTAGTATAAAAATAACTGGCAGGCTTATCAATGTGCACTAAGCATGCCCGTTCTCCATGCACAATTATCGCTTTGAATTTATTATAACAGGTGAACCCTGTTATTATTCTAAATGCAATATAAACCATCTAAAATCACTCTTTAATTTTCATTCTGATTTCTATTATGGATATATTGTATGCGTCATAGAGCCAGTCCATCAATAATAAAAGTAACCTACAGATGTGGATTGGTACACTGTAACAGAAACATAAGAGAGGTGGTATACTACAAATACATAATGCATTTTTATGGAAATAGGTGAGTGATGATAGCCAAGAGTGCAATGCCAACTAAATTTTTTTTCCAGAGCAACAGACACAATATTATCCTGCTCTTGCTAAATATCACATGCACTCCAACACAACCTGATCCTGTACCAAGTATGTTTAAATTGATAGAGGAAATAAATGTTTATTAAAAAAATAAAAAATGTAATAGTAATAAGGCTTACCTGTAGGTAAAATTAATATCTCCTAAACCTTTATGGTTTAGGAGATATTCCACTTGCATGCAGCCGCTGACATCACAGCGCATGCGCAGTAATGTGCCGGAAAGTCATTCGCGGGAGTGACGTCTCGCGGCTCCGGCCTCTCACAGCGTCGGAGCCGCGAACCCGGAAGAATCCTCACAGGGAAGATGTCCGCTCCCTCTGTGAGCATCGGGCAGCCCTGCGGGAGCTTCATTCTGAGGTATTTCATAATGAGCTAGTATGCTATTCATACTAGCTCATTATGCCTTTCCCTTGCAGTTTTTTTTTTTTGGGGGGGGGTAGACAACCACTTTAACAAATTTTTAACCTCTGTAATAAGGAATAAATTCTCTTTAAGATTTCACACTATGTGAAGTTTATTTTTATATTAACACGCCTCATGAAGTGGATTCACAGGAGTCACCATATTAAGAAGCACTAGAGCACCAAGCACTTTTTTGAAATAAAGAGAAAAAATACTTTATTTTGCACAGATTATATTACACTACTGGCACTGTTTGCACTTTCAAAATTGTAATAGCACAAGTATTAGAATGGATATAGTATTAGATTCATGTTATGTTGGATTAATATTTATTCTACCACAAAATCACAGTCATAGAGACACAATAATTCAGCACTAGATATATAGTAGTTTTGGGATTAGCAAGCGCTGTGTAATACTTTCAAACAGGAAAAGCAGTGTGACACAGTACTTACCTATCAGCTGCACTGTGCCCCCTAAAATTCTACCGAGGTAGGTATGCCTCCAGAACTACATCATCCTTTCCCTGCATATACATGTGGATAATCCCTTGGGAGCCACCACAGCAGCATTGTTTTGCTGGGAAAAAAAATCAATGTATGCCTGAGGAGTGTGACAGAGAGGGCTGGGGGGATAGGTAGGGCAGGCAGGACTGACAACGCGGGCTGGGGTTTGAGTGCAGCATAGGCACTGTGTGATCAGTCCAAACAGGAACTTAGAATTACTGGCAGATAAACAGTTATTATTTGTACATTTTAAAGCAGGAATATGCAATTAGCGGACCTCCAGCTGTTGCAGAACTACAAGTCCCATGAGGCATAGCAAGACTGACAGCCACAAGCATGAGACCCAGAGGCAGAGGCATGATGGGACTTGTAGTTTTGCAACAGCTGGAGATCCGCTAATTGCATATCCCTGTTTTAAAGGGTTAAATAAGAGAAAAGATTTGACTATTTAAGAGATGTGTTTCATACTTATATTTTAATTACCATGACATACACTTTAATAGTAGAGCTTTGAGACAATACCATTGACAGTCCTAAACAGCACTAGTGTTCACGGAAGCATCTTCTTCTGAGTCTTAAGATGAATGGAACAAATGGCAAAGATGTTTTTTTTTTCCATAATCCCTGTGGGACTTGGTCAATGCTTGAAATGGTTTGGCTAAATCAGTTGTAGTATCTGTTTGAAGGGGAGTAAAGAAGATCCATGTGAAAATAAGATACATAGATGTCTTACCAGGAATGACAGGATGTGTGGGATGTCTGCTTTTAACTCCTCACAATACTGCTATGATCAGCTTAGATCTTTTCTTAAAATCAGCCAGCTGTGGATGCCACACATGTGGCAAAATGCCTCTTCTCTTTTTTCCACACAATGGTTTCAGTCTGCTAGCACAGAGGTCTTTTAACGATTTTACATGACAGATAGAAATTCTCATGATTGTCTTTCTAGGGAAACTACATGCCCCCAAACCCCTGCCTAATTATGTCATTGCAAATGGAGCTCGGCTCAAGTACATTTCATTCAATTTTTGGGCCACATAAGGCTACCCACAGAGCCATTCAACTACATAGGCTCTTCACATAAAGATCTCAAATGAAAGACTGAAGCCATATATTATTTATTAATTCATCTTTTTATCACAAATGTTTTCACATATTTTTTTCTTATTATTGGCATCGTGAGTGTAGAAAACTATGTTGGTTAAGCTCTGAAGACTGGAGGTGTTCTATAGAGTATGACTCTTCCTTCTGACTCTTCATGGGGAGAGGATCCTTAATATTAATGTCCAGGAAACATCTTTATTAACTTTACAGTGCATAAAAGTCCAAGGCCCAAACGATTTTTTTGGTTTTTACTGGGCACTAGGTTCCTGCACACCTTGAATAGAAAATAAATAATACTGCTTGCACAGGGATTGCACTACGTAAATATAACTTACCTTTGTTTTATATTTTGCTTAAATGCCAATTTCTTATTTTTTATTATAGCATAATATATATGGTTTTGCTCACTTCTGAGCAGATGTGGGGTGGATTTAGGTTGACCATGCAAGACCTACAATACACCTGTGTTTTAATGCCCCTCCACAGCAGCATATACTCAGTTTTCCTTTGCTCCCCAGCCAATCCATTCGGCTACCATAAAAAAGAGTTTCTAATCCAAGTGACAGCGTTGGTGCTTGGTGATTAGACCAGACCATCACATGGTTGTAAGGAGAATCCTCTGGGAAAGATCCAATTGGAGCTAATTTCAGCTGCCTTTGTTTAATCCTGGCCACTGAACTGAACTGTTGAGGGCAAAAAAGTAAGTAGGTACAGCTAGTGATGGGAGGATTAAAGTGAACCTGTTCTTGAACTCCAGGTAAACAGCTAAATGCATGCCTGAAATACATGTATGCAAACTATCATATTTAAAATAAAGTACACATAGTCTGATAATCACAAACATGTATATATATATATATATATATATATATATATATATATATATATATTTATAATCACTATGTGAGAACCATAAATCAAAATAAAGGTGATGCACTAAATTACCAAGCACCTAACCCACTGCAACCTCCAACCTAACCTTTAATAGTGATTTCCACTAAAAATTTGATAACATTTTCTAAAAAGTACATGGAAAAATGTGACAAAATTAAACATTGGAGCTTTGTTAATATAGGCACATTTTTTCGTGAATCAAATCTCTTTCAAAAAATCTTAAACTATCATCTCAGGTAAGTATCAGGTAAGTAAGACATGTTGTTTATTAAAGAAAAATAACTTTACAATCACTTTTTTTTTATCCAACAAAAAGGTTTATTAAGAACAAAGCATACAATAACAAATGCCAAACAGTACATTGCGCATATTTGTACACAAATCGTCAATGCTACCAACATTATTTATCTAGAAAATACCTGTTGCTGCAAACGATAAAGGCACACTCATGCACCATCATGAACTATAGTATACACCACCTCAATATCCCATTAGTCTGAGACATCCCCATCCTGCATTAAGTCTGAGCAACCTATCCATGAACAGATCTACTAGCCCAGAAAAATAAGACCCTGGCTATGGCTTCTCTGATGTGATTTTCCCATTCATATTCATCTAGCAGGTTAAGCAGATAAGGTTTGGGATCTAATGGGAGAGACACCTGGAACACCCTATGCACAGTATCCACCACCTCTTCCAATGTATGCCATTTTGGAAATATCCACAGTAGATGGATCAGGTCATCGTGATCGCATGTACATCTGGAGCAAGTAGGTGTAGGTAGTAAACCCATGATGTGTAACTTTACAATCACTTTAAGATCATGGCTTTGCTTTATTCCCTCACTTTTAATTGGTTTTTGTTCACTACCCTTTCCTTCCCACTTCTTTCCCCACCCCCTTTGAAGGGGATTATAGATACGATTGGTTTGGGGCTCCATCCACAATTATTTAATTGACAGATGGATTATTTATATTATATATGTTTTATATTTGTCATCACTAAAGTAATGAAGGCCATCAACAAAGCTGCCCTAGTAATTAGGTATAATACTTTATTTTTTCATCTGTAGAGTAAGTTGTTATACTGTATGAAATATGGTGCCTAAAGAAGAGTAGTAATAGGGAAGGCATAGTAAGCTGCTAGATGCTGGAACAGAGCATGTACAGTCAGGTCCATAAATATTGGGACATCAACACAATTCTAATCTTTTTGGCTCTATACACCACCACAATGGATTTGAAATGAAACAAACAAGATATGCTTTAACTGCAGACTTTCAGCTTTAATTTTAGGGTATTTACATCCAAATCAGGTGAACGGTGTAGGAATTACAACAGTATGTGCCTCCCACTTTTTAATGGACCAAAAGTAATGGGACAGATTAACAATCATAAATCAAACTTTCACTTTTTAATACTTGGTTGCAAATCCTTTGCAGTCAATTACCACCTGAAGTCTGGAACGCATAGACATCACCAGACGCTGGGTTTCATCCCTGTGATGCTCTGCTAGGCCTCTACTGCAACTGTCTTCAGTTCCTACTTGTTCTTGGGGCATTTTCCCTTCAGTTTTGTCTTCAGCAAGTGAAATGCATGCTCAATCGGATTCAGGTCAGGTGATTTGGACTGACATGTACGAGACAAGGTCGTAGATCGTCGAATGATACGGAAGGGATAATGATGAGAAGAAATCCG
>BLSH010056635.1:1821-12099 GCA_018402905.1 Glandirana rugosa | reverse complement strand
TTGGCCATTGCATAACATTCCACTTCTTTCTCTTAAAAAAACTCTTTGGCTGCTTTCGCAGTATGCTTCGGGTCATTGTCCATCTGCACTGTGAATTGCCGTCCAATGAGTTCTGAAGCATTTGGCTGAATATGAGCAGATAATATTGCCCGAAACACTTCAGAATTCATCCTGCTGCTTTTGTCAGCAGTCACATTATCAATAAATACAAGAGAACCAGTTCCATTGGCAGCCATACATGCCCACGCCATGACACTACCACCAACATGCTTCACTGATGAGGTGGTATGCTTTGGATCATGAGCAGTTCCTTTCCTTCTCCATACTCTTCTCTTCCCATCACTCTGGTACAAGTTGATCTTGGTCTCATCTGTCCATAGGATGTTGTTTCAGAACTGTGAAGGCTTTTTTAGATGTTGTTTGGCAAACTCTAATCTGGCCTTCCTGTTTTTGAGGCACACCAATGGCTTACATCTTTTGGTGAACCCTCTGTATTCACTCTGGTGAAGTCTTCTCTTCATTGTGGATTTTGATACACATACACCCTCCTCCTGGAGAGTGTTCTTGATCTGGCCAACTGTTGTGAAGGGTGTTTTCTTCACCAGGGAAAGAATTCTTCGGTCATCCACCACAGTTGGTTTCCATGGTCTTCCGTGTCTTTTGGTGTTGCTGAGCTCACCGGTGCGTTCTTTCTTTTTAAGGATGTTCTAAACAGTTGATTTGACCAGACCTAATGTTTTTGCTATCTCTCTGATGGGTTTGTTTTGTTTTTTTCAGCCTATTGATGGCTTGCTTCACTGATAGTGAGAGCTCTTTGGATCTCATATTGAGAGTTGACAGCAACAGATTCCAAATGCAAACAGCACACTTGAAATTAACTCTGGACCTTTTATCTGCTCCTTGTAAATGGGATAATGAGGGAATAACACACACCTGGCCATGGAACAGCTGAGCAGCCAATTGTCCCATTACTTTTGGTCCCTTAGAAAATGGGAGGCACATATACAAACTGTTGTAATTCCTACACCGTTCACCTGATTTGGATGTAAACACCCTCAAATGAAAGCTGAAAGTCTGCAGTTAAAGCACATCTTGTCTGTTTCATGTCAAATCCATTGTGGTGGTGTATAGAGCCAAAAAGATTAGAATTGTGTCAATGTCCCAATATTTATGGACCTAACTGTAAATGTTTAGTAGTGCCTATGGCACAATGATGTCATCGCACATGGCGTGATGTAGTGTTTTGACTCGATGGCGTCAATACGCAAGTCACGCATGGCCACAGGATGATGTAATCATGTTATGAGATGGTGTACGCATGGGTGCATAACATACTAAAGTGACAACATATACGTTTGAAAGCATATATATATATATATATATATATATATATAATATAGCCACTATTTGCCATGTGGCATTTCTGATGTTTGTTATTTTGTTCACATTTAACCCCTGAAGAAGCTACACTTTTTTGGGACCATTGGCATTTATATAGTGATCAGTGCTATAAAAATGCACTGATTACTGTGAAAATGCCATTGGCAGTGAAGGGGTTAACCTGCAGGGGGAGATCTAGGGGTTAAATGTGATCCCTGGGCGTGTTCTAACTGTGGGGGGGCTGGGCTACCTTGGGCATAAGAGATCTAACTGATCCCAGTGACAGGGATCAGTAGATCTCCTATGCCCGCACTGACAGAGCGGGGAACCACCGTGTTTACATCAGCGGTTCACCGCTCTTTGGCTCTGGCAGCTCATCGCGGCTCGCCAGTGGACATTGGGTCCGCCCGAGCTGCGGGCACACTCCTCTGCAGTATGGCGGGTGCGTGCCCCCTAGCTGCTGCTTCGCAAATCCACACCTCCACACTGCCACTGTAAATATATGGTAGGCAGTGTGGAAGTGGTTAAGGTTTTTTTGAGAGATTTGATCCAGGAAAAATATGTGTATTTTCCTCTTTAGTAAAGTATGAGAGGAGATCTCTTCCAATATTAACACAGTTCCCCCATTGGATCTTTCCACATTTTTAATGTATATTTTTGAAACCTTTAGATCAAGTTTTTAGTGGAAATTTCTATAAAAGTTAAGTTTTAGCTTGCAATGGTTTAGATGCTTGATGATTTAGCACATTACTTTTATTTTGATAAACTGCCATATTTGCCAATATTTTTTTTCAATTTTTTTCCAGTCACTTTTGTCATTTATTTGCCTATGCCAGACAAGTCAAATCACATGCCAAATTGCATCAACGTGAACCTAGGCTAAATGTTACAAGGAATATAATAGAATATGTAAAAAGGAAATCAAGGCCGCAAAAATTCAAAATAAACAACTGATTGCAAAAGAGAGAAAGACAAATCCAAAGAAATTCTTCAGATATATTAATAGTAAAAAGGTCAGGTCGGAGCATGTTGGTCCTTTACAAAATAATCTAGAGTGGGTGACTGGGTACAATGAGGCAAATGTATTAAATACTTTCTTCAGCTCTGTGTATACAAAGGAGCATAGGGGAGCTCATGCCCAAAATGGGGATGGTATTGACAAAGCCCCAAATGATCCACAATGGCTCAAAATTGATATGGTCCAGATATATTAAGACAGAATAAAGGCACATAAAGCACCTGGACCAGATGGCAAACACTCATGTATCCTAAAAAAATTGAACTCTATCATTTCAAAGCCATTGCTTCTAATTTTTAGGGACTCTTTAATGACTGGAATAGTACCACTGGATTTGCGTAAGGCTAAGGTGGTACCTATATTTGAATAGAGGTCTACTTTACCAAGTAACTATAGACCTGTTAGTTTAACTTCTGTAGTTGGGAAGATACTGAAGAGTTTAATAAAAGACCACAAAGGTGAGGTTTTGCTAGGAAAAAAAACAGCTGGAGCTTTAGACTTTGAAAAAGAGCAGGAGCATGAAATGCATCAGTCCTCAGCTTCCCCTTCCCTCAGCAGTGTCCCTCTTGACCCTCTTGGAGACCCCCACACTTTGCCCCTTGCAGGTGGTTCAGCCAACTGACAGGAGATTCAGGAGATCCAGTCCGCTCCAGCCTACAGCTTCCAGCCATACAAATGGTCAGTTGATCAACTCCACGTGATCAACCTTGCAGCCTGAAGCATTACAGGAACACCGTGCGGCTGATGCTCTCTTCCACCAACCTGTATCGATCCCTAGTCTCTGGCAGGCGGCCACGGGAACAGAGACGGTGGCTGGTCCGCCCCCCCTACTCTCTCCATCCCTCCCGCTCCCAGCCAGCATCCCAGTGGAACCAGGCACACATCCTGCACTGCAACGGTGTTCACTACCAGCAGCGGTCTCCCTCCTTACTCCCCCTGCTCACCCAGGCAATGATCAGCGTGTCCACACATCACCACTGTGAGCCGGGTGTACTACACGGCCGGCAATCCAGCAAGTCTGTGGCTCCTTCTTTCCCCAGAGGACTCCTGTAGTGTCACTCGAGGTTGTGAGTTTACCAATTCAATTATTTGATTAACACCAAACACACTGTGATCTACATTTCAGCCCTGAGATTGAGCAGCATTTTTTTAAACAGCAAATAAAAGTTATTTACTTTATCCAGAGACCTTGGCTTATATTACTGGATTAACCCATTGAGTGCCGCTCTTTGTTCTCTTCAAAGCTGGAAGCCTACAACCGAAAGAGACAGCCAACTAAAGAGGACCAAGATGGCAGCACATGACCTGCTGTATGGCACCTGAATAGTGTATCACAGCACGACAACACTGTAATAAAAGCTTCCTATGCCTGTCACTTTTCAAGTCAGGGTTTGCACCATGTCTTCTTTAGTGGAGTCCTCTAGTACCATATACAGCACAGCAAAGTTGTTGGATATCTGTTTACCTATCTTTGCTAATCTCACATAGACCTTCATACTAAATAAACTCTATATTCTAATTCACAAGAACATCATATATTTCTATTATGTATAATCATTTCATACTCATTCCATCTTTGTGCAGCTGTTTCATGGAACCTTTTATAATGTCCTCTAAATCAAATGACTGAATATATAATGCTTTCTTTATGCCACAAACAAAATACTTGTAAGAATACATTCAATCATGGAAATGTGTGACACAATGAACTATGAAAGCGAATCCTGCAGTTTGTATACTGTGGGGGAAAAAAAATCAAATTATTTCACCCTCTCAGTTGAGTTTCTTTGTAATGCATTTTCTTGTGTTTGCAATACTAACAGGTTCAGGGCTTACCAGGGCACTCCTGCTCATTTTCATCTGTTCTGTCCTCTGTTCTTCAATTTGTAACCTAGACATGTTTAGATAGAACCATGCTCAACCACCTGCACTCCGATAGTACATGAATGGACACATAATACACTTCATTCCTGCAAATTCAGAGTAATAAAATAACTTTGTATAAAGAATATTCAGTGCTGCACATTCTGAAATATTGACTTGGAATGGCAGGCTTGCTGTGATTTCTCTTGACTTCCACCATTATGAAGAAACAAATAAGCATGGTTAGGATGCTGCTGGTCCTAATATGTTTTCATTAATAAAATCAGAAGCATCTAGTGTTAGTTATACATACTGACAGCCCGCAAGTGTCACTGATTTTTCTACAGATAAACTTTTTTTTTAAGATTGCCCCTCCAAATGTTTGTGTTAGTGCCACAATGTTTATTTTATTTGCATCAAAGTCTTTGTTGTACTGTCATGTAGGGATGAGAAAAATTGGTAGGTTTTGCTTTGCTAAATTTCAGCAAAACTGGGACTGGGAAATATCACCACTCAGTTATATGCATAGGAGTCAACGGGTAAGGGAAAATTAACTTAGATTTTTTTATTTTTTTAAATACAATGAACCTTAAGTAGGTCATAATGGTTAGAGACATAGAACAGTGGTGGCAGAAAAAAAGGCCGAGTTCTCTATCAAATCTGTCCAATTTTTCTTTTTTTGCTATATTGTCAAAAGTATTTGGATATCTGCCTTTACATGCACATGACCTTTAATGGCATCCCAGTTTTAGTCCGTAGGGTTTATTATTGAGTTGGCCCATCCATTAGAGCAGGGGTATGCAATTAGCGGACCTCTAGCTATTGCAAAACTACAAGTCCCATGAGGCATAGCAAGACTTGGACAGCCACGAGCATGACACCCAGAGGCAGAGGCATGATGGGACTTGTAGTTTTGCAACAGCTGGAGGACCGCTAATTGCATATCCCTGCATTAGAGCTATAACAGCTTTAACTCTTCTGGGAAGGCTGTCCACAAGGTTTAGGAGTGTCTCTATGGAAATGTTTGACCATTAATACAGAAGCACATTTGTGGGGCACTGATGTTGGACAAGAAGGCCTGGCTCGCAGCCTTCACTCTAATTCAGCCAAAAAAGTGTTCTCTCAGGTTGAGGTCATGACTTTGTGCAGGTCAGTCAAGCTCCTCCACCCCAAACTTGCTCATCCATGACTTTGTGGACCTTTCTTTATGCACCGGCATGCAGTCATGTTGGAACAGGAAGGGACCATCCCCAAACTGTTCCCACAAAGTTGGGAGCATGAAATTGTCCAAAACTTTCTGGTATGCTGATGCCTTAAGAGTTCCCTTCACTGGGACTAGGGGGCCAAGCCCAACCCCTGAAAACAACACCGCAACCTAATCCCCCCTCCACCAAATGATTTGGATCAGTGCACAATCAAGGACCATAAAGACATGGATGAATGAGTTTGGGGTGGAAGAACTTGACTGGCCTGCACAGAGTCCTGACCTCAACCCAATATAACACATTTGGAATGAATTGGAACAGAGACTGTGAGCCAGGCCTCCTTGTCCAACATCAGTGCCTGACCTCACAAATGCCCTTCTGGAAGAATGGTCAAACATTCCAGTAGACACCCTCCTAAACCTTGTGGACGCCTTTTTAGAAGAGTTTAAGCTGTTAGAGCAGTAAAGAGTGGGCCAACTCAATATTGAACCCTACAGACTAAGACTGGGATGCCATTAAAATTCATGTACGTGTAAAGGCAGGTGTCCCAATACTTTTGACAATATAGTGTATATTTGTACCATGCATGTGTGAATCCACCTACTGTTGACTGCACTGGCTCTGCTGGAAGTCTATTCCCAGCATAAACTACTCTTTTGATAAAATAATACTTTCTAATGTTAGTTTTTGAAAGGTAAAACGAAACTCAACCCTCCTATCATTTTCAGCCAAGGAAGCTGCCATCTTGGCCTCTGTTTGATCTTCAACTGCCATGATGCTGCACATGTGATCAGCTATGACACCAGCCACTTGATGATTTGACAATTTGATACAAAAAATTTCCCTCATATGGCATGGGACTTTAAAGGCTCACAGAACAAGAGAGTATTTGGATAAAAATATATTTTATTTTGACAAAATCATTAAAATGTTAAATCCATAATGTTGTACAAAGTCATTAAATATATGGTTACATAGACTTGTGGAGGGCAAATGGTGCCCAATTACACTGATAAATTCACATTCAAGGGGCTGTTTAGAGCCAAATCCGACGCATTTTTGGAGCTTTTTGAAGACTCCTTCCACAGGGAAATCCCTGTGAGTGATATTAGAAGAATCTACAAAGTAATCACAGTTTTTAATTACATAGTATTTGTAAGTGTCTATACATCAAGGTGTACATCCCATGACCCAGCAGAAATAGCAGAGATATTGGCAGAATGAGAACATGGTGTAATACTCACAAAAATGTCCCCATATGGATGAGTGGCGGTTCATGTCACTTCATGGACAGGAGAAAAATCACAGGAAAGGAGCAGGTGAGTGGTCCGGGTAGATGCACACTGAGCAAATACTGAGAGCCCCTGGTGTCAAGAAGAATGTGGGTTAGAGGGAGTATCCAATTGTGATAACAGTCATTAACCACTTCCCTACCGCCGTATACAGAATGACGGCCCGGTAGTGGTTGAGTTATCCTGACTGGGCGTCATATGACGTCCAGCAGCATAACATGCCGGAGAGTGCCCATGGGACTGTGCAGCGCGGCGATCAGTGATGTGGTGTGTCAGTCTGACACACCGCATCTCCAATCTAGGTAACTGGCTTCTGTCAGAAGCTCATTATCATGTGATCAGCCGTGATGAATCACAGCTGATCACAGTGTAAACAGGAAGAATCATATATCGGCTTTTCCTTTAGACGCATCTGCAGATGCAAGTAGTGGAGAGCTGATTGGCGGTTCTCCTGACGGGGGGGGGGGTCTGTGCTGATTGTTTATCAGCACAGCCCTCCCTCAGATCGCCACCCTAGACCACCAGGGAGCCGACTAGGACCACCAGGGATTCCACCCAGGGACCACCAAGTAAGGGGCACACAATGCCCAATAGGGATGGCATAGTGCCCATCTGTGATTCTTGACAGTGCCATCCCAATAGCTGCTGCAAACCAGTGATGCCTATCAGTGCCCACCAGTGCTCATCAGTGCCACATATCAGTGCCCATCACTGCCACCCATCAGTGCCATCTATCAGTGCCACCTATCAGTGCCCAGTGCTACCTATCTGTGCCCATCAATGCCACCTATGAGTGCCCATCAGTGTCACTTATCAGTGGCCATCAGTGCTGCTTATCAGTGCCACCTATCAGTGCCCATCAGTGCTGCTTATCAGTGCCACCTATCAGTGCCCATCAGTGCTGCATATAAGTGCCACCTCATCAGTGCCACCTCATCAGTGCCAGTCGGTACTGCCTCATCAGTGCCTGTCAGTGCAGCCTCATCAGTGCCCATCAGTGAAGGAGAAAATGTAATTATTTACAAAGTTTTGTGACGAAAAAAAGGAAAAAAAAATTTCATCTAAATTTTCTGTCTTTTTTTATTTGTAGAGCAAAAACTAAAAACACCAGAGGTGATCAAATAACACCAAAAGAAAGCTCTATTTGTGGGGGGAAAAATTATAAAAATTTAGTTGTGGTATAGCATAGCATGACTGCGCAAATGTCATTCAAAATGCAACAGCACTGAAAGCTGAAAATTGGTCTGGTAGGGAGGTGTTCTAAGTGCATGGTATCGAAGCAGTTAAATAAGCAACATGGCAACATTGTTTGGCATACCTTGCAATGCCTTTGTGTGTGTATCTTGGGCTGCACAGGGAGTTGTTCGATGTGAAAAGGGAATAGTATAGATATGTACCATGACCTAAAGCAGTATCTAAAAGAGTATATAGAATATATGTATAAATTTGTTTTAGTGTTGTTTAACCACTTCCATACCGAGCCTGTTTTTTGGGTTCAGTGTTACGAGTTAAAAACAGTTTTTTTTTGCTATAAAATTACTTAAAACCCACAAACATTATATTTTTTTTTCTAACACCCTAGAGAATAACATGGCGGTCATTGCAAAACTTTATGTCACACCGTATTTGCGTAGCGGTCTTCCAAGCATGCATTTTTTTGAATAAATTCAGTTTTTTAGTTAAAAAAATAAGAAAACAGTAAAGTATTTTTTTTTCCATATTGTGAAAGATAATGTTACGCCGAGTAAAATGATACCCAACATGTCATGCTTCAAAATTGCGTCCACTTGCGGAATGGCGACAGACTTTGCAACTCAAAAATCTCCATTGGCGACGTTTAAAAAATTCTACAGGTAAGCAGTTTTGAGTTACAGAGGAGGTCTAGTGCTAGAATTGTTGCTCTCACTCTACGATCGCCGCAATAGCTCCCATGTGTGGTTTGAACACTGTTTTCATATGTGGACGGGACTTACGTATGCGGTCGCTTCTGCGCGCGAGCTCGGCGGGACAGAGCACTTTAAATTTTTTTTTTTTTAATTATTTATTTTGCTTTTGACTTTTTATTTTTACACCATTATTTTTTTTTTTAAAAAATTGATCACTTTTATTCCTATTACAAGAAATGTAAAAATTCCTTGTAATAGAAAAAAGCATGACAGGTCCTCTTAAATATGAGATCTGGGGTCAAAAAGACATCAGATCTCATATTTACACTAAACTGCAAAAAAAAAATTTGAAAAAAATGACAGCCCAAAAAAAAAAAATGGGCTCTTTAAGACCGTTGGGCGGAAGTGACTTCTGACGTCATTTCCGCCCTGCCGTGTTACGGCTCACGGACACTGGGGAGGACGGATTGGATCATCTCCGCCGCTGCCGGCGGGTCCGGTAAGTGGCGGAGATGACGGGAAAGCAGCTGGAGGGGGGCACCTCTCCCGCCGCTGATAAAAGTGATCTTGCGGCGAATCCGCCGCTAAGACCACTTTTATCTTACACAGAATCACCTGCAGAAAAAAACTGTATCTGAATGGTGCCTGTTAGAGTTGAGCGAATCCGAACTGTAAAGTTCGGGTCCGTACCAAACTTTGGGGTGTCCGTGACCCGGACCCGAGCCCGGACATTTGAAAAAAAGTTTGGGTTTGGGTATTTTATCCCGCCTGTTTGTTGGGAAAGTTAGAGTGTACCTTTAATAATATTGCTTGAGATATGTATAGCATAATTAAAGGTTTAATATGCTTTTGAAAATGGAAAATACAAGTCTTAAAGCTGCAAGATAGAACAGGATGCGCTTGTGGTCAGAGCGTTAAGTGTGTTATCGTAAATATATCTATGTCTAGCAGAGGTGTTAGGTGCTTCTGTTCAAACTATTATTAGGTGATTTTTTAAAAAGCTATTGCTAGGCAGACTTTAGCAGAATATTTGTACCACTTGTCAATGTTTGATTGGCCCATAAGGAGGCGTATCTGCTTTTGTTTATACTATATAACATGCAAACCCACAATAAACCAATGTAATCTTGCTACACTCTAACCTGTTATCAGTGTCTTGATTATCCGATTAATCGAAGAGCCTCCACACACCCAGAACCACCTAGAACCAAACCAGAACTTAGAACCTAACAAGAAAGAACCCTTACACTGTTGAATAGCTGCAGGGCAGCCAATCAACAAGTGTTTCACTGGTTTGCCCTTAGAAGCCATCACAGCCATGCCTACTGATGGCATGGCTGTGATTGGAGTCACGTAGTGCTGCATGTCACATGCTCTCAGGCTAGTGTAGGGAGAGGATGCTGCCTGTGCTGTGAGGGACAGATTGCAGATATAATAACATCTCATCCTGCATTAACGGGACGTCGATAAGTTGTCACATTCCCAAGAAAGAACAATCCAAGATTCAAGACCAAACCAAGATCCACCAAGACCCACACACCTCCGAGAAGCTAATTAGCCTATTAGTTCTGTGACTATTGTCCAATCTCACATCGTTCTAATGTAACCAAATAACACCCAAACGTACAATATAT
>BLSH010056541.1:2105819-2116486 GCA_018402905.1 Glandirana rugosa | reverse complement strand
TTTAGTGGTCGGTCGGGTCATCCTCAAACCCCCTGGTCAGTCGCTTACAAGCGCGGCAGTAACCCTATCTATGGCGTGGGCAGCACCCCCCTCCAGGCAACAGGGCGGCGGCTTCCACCGTGCATCTCCTCCCCCCTCCTCCTTAGCCAATTGGAACGTTCCTCATGTCGGCCAATCGGGAACCGGGTCTCAGGCTGGCTGCTCTGTGCCCCGAACCCACCCTTTTTTTTAAGCCTATTAGAGCCTCTTGCTCTAATCACATGCTTCAAAAAAAAAAAAAAAACCCTGATTGGAATCCATGTGTTCCGTGCCCTGCATGTAGATTAGGGGGCTGGACATATGGATAGGGGGTTTGGGGCCTGTGCGCTCTGCATTACGGGCCGCCATTACTCCACAGTTAATCTACTGACAACAAACCCTTCAGTGATTTCCTAGTCATCCACAATACACTCTGCCCTGGGTCTTCAGGAAATATTATACTGTTTGTCCCTTATGATTTATCCATTCAATACATTTGTTGAAAAAAAGATTCAAATAAAATCACACATATAATGTTGTTTGCGTTGGTGCCCTTCAGTTAGAACACTTAGATTTAGCAGTTTTATCACTCTTTTCTATTCCTTGGACTGCCAAATGAAACTAAAATGGAATTTGCTTCCCAAGACAAACTTCTTCCAAATGCTTTAATGCCAAGTGGGAAACACAAGGTATAATGCTTGCTTGTTACAGTGCCAGCTGAATCCTGCCTTGCATATCACCTCCATGCTGTTTAGCTGTAAAAACATCCAAATCAACATTCCAGTGGATTTTTCAAATTCTGTTGCGAAAGAATCAGCCTGGTTAAACAATACATTTTAGGAACAAATTGGTTTCAATGTCAAATCCAGCTTTTTGGATGTGAATTTCTTAACAAAAGTCATGTTATTTCCTGCATATCGTTGGGCTTTGTGATATCATCATCTCTCATTTAAAAACAAATCAGACTATTGTGTTTATCATGCACTCCACATATTTCAACAAGCAGTAAATGAACCCTCATTCATCTCTGTATCTATAAGCATTGTGAAGAATGTGTTGTTCTTTATTTCCTTTCTGTTCCATTTTTAACCGCTTGCCGACCGCTGGTCGGCAATTGACGGCGACAGAGTGGCTCTGTAACGCGGATCGCCGTCATACGACGGCGGCCGCGAGATCGAGCCCAGTGAGCGCGCGCGCTCACTGTGTCCGGGGAGGGCCAGGGAGCGGGTGCGGCGGATTCGATCTCCGCCGGCCACCCGCGATGCCCCCCGGAGTGAAAGAACGGAGGTCCGTGTAAGTAAACACGGACCTCCGTTCTGTGAGGGGGGAAGGGCTGTGATCACAGCCTTCCACTACATGGAGGCTGTGATCACTTCCCTTCCCCAGCTAGGGCAGTCCCCCCACAGTAAGAACACGCCCAGGGAACACAGTTAACCCTTAGAGCGCCCCCTGCAGGTTAACCCCTTCACTGCCAGTGGCATTTACACAGTAATCAGTGCATTTTTATAGCACTGATCGCTGTATAAATGCCAATGGTCCCAAAAAAGTGTCAAAATGTTCCGACATGGCCACTGCAATATCGCAGTACTGCTAAAAATCGCAGATCGCCGCCATTACTAGTAAAAAATAAAAACCCCAGAAATGAATTCTAATCAATAAACGCCGATTGCGATTTTTTTTTTTTTATCGCAAATATGAGGAAGAATATAAATCGGCCAAAACCGATGAAAAAAAATGCTTTTTTATATTTTTTTTTTTGGATTTGTATTTTAGCAAAAAGTAAGAAATTTGTTTTTTTTTTTTGCAAAATTGTCGCTCTTCTTTTGTTGAAAAAAAGGACGCAAATTTTGTTTGGGTACAACGTCGCACGACCGCGCAATTTTCAGGTAAAGCCACGCAGTGCCGAATCGCAAAAAGGGCTCGGGTCCTAAAGCTGGAAATCCTTCCGGTCCTTAAGTGGTTAAGCTGCATACACACTATACAATTTTCTTTAGATTGTTTCCTTTAGATTTATCAAAACCATATAATATGAGGTCAAACCGTTAAGCCTCGTACACACTGTGCGATTGTCGTATGACCGCACGTCCAACTTTTCCCAAAATCGGCTGTCCGTGATTTTGTCTAGCACACTGACGGTAGTAAAGTTATCGTTCGACAAAGGCGAATGTAGTGACGTGCTGCGAGCGTATGAAGAGGAAGTTCAGTTGAATGTGAATTGTGAATTACGAACGCAGGTTTACAAGAACACAACCGGGTCGTTCCTGGGTTCCGAACATGTGTGTTTGTACTTACAACTTTTGTTTATCCAACTTCTGTACAGACGAGCCGAAAATCTGACGACGCCTTGTCGGCAGACAAAAGTTTTCTAGTCTTCTCATACAACTTTTGTTGGACGATATGAGCAGACTAGAAAACGTTTGTCTGCCGACAAGGCATCGCCCGATTTCCGGCTCGTCTGTACAGAAGTTAGACAAACAAAAGTTGTAAGTACAAACACACATGTTCGGAACCCAGGAACGACCCGGAAGTGTTCGGTCTTGTAAACCTGCGTTCATAATTCACATTCAACTGAACTTCCTCTTTATACGCTCGTAGGACGTCACTACATTCGCCTTTGTCAAACGATAACTTTACAACCTTCGATACGCTAGACAAAATCACGGACAGACAATTTTGGGAAAAGTTGGACGTGCGGTCATGCGACAATCGCACCGTGTGTCGAAGGCTTAAGCGTTTCAATTTGTATGCAATCGGGCAGATCCTTTTGGTAAATCTAAATGAAATCTGACAACAAAAGTTGTATAGTGTGTATGGGGTCTTAGTTTCTGAGATTGGAAGACAACTTAAAGGCTTGCATCAAAATTATAATCTTTTAAGGAGGCCCATATGGGACCAATAACACAGAAACCCAGTGCTTCATATCGTTACAGAATTTACAATGGTATTTTGTAAATCCTTCATAAATAGTCTAGTATAGACTGCTTTAAAAACTAAAATACTAAAGTACTAATTATTTGAGAGCCTGGTATTCCTATTATTTTTACCTAAAGGGGTTTTCCATGTAAGCAAACCTATTTTCTTCCCCTCTTGCTTCCTTTGAAATGTCTATTTACAAATTCTGCATTTTTTACATATGGTCTAGACTAGCTGTTCCCAACCTGGAGTATATGCCTGTACTTTATGGGGTAAAAATGTAATAATGGTGGCACAAAATCTCCTCCCCCCAGCTGTGATAAGATCTCAGGGTAATGCCGTACATTCACCTAATTCATCCCTTGCCCTCCAGTGATGACCTAACTTTTTGGCGCTAAGGTAATCTTTCATTTGTCATGCTGAGGACAGAAGTAGGGAGCCACTACTATCTATCAGACTGGCACTGGCCTTGCCCAGCAGCTTTCAATGTCTCAGTGAGCTTCAGAGAGTGCCTGGGAGTAGTAGAGCAGAGAGGCCCAGCCAGCAGGGCTGCTGTTAGAAACCACAGGGCCCCATACAGCCAACCTGGCAGCCCCCCCCCCCCAAATCTCCCCACAGTTTTCTATGCTTCGGTTATGAATAAACACAGTAAGTTATTGGTACTGATCACTCATTGTGTTCATTCAGGGAGGGAACGGGCTGGTAATTTTGACATATTTACTGGACTTTTCCCCCACCCTCCATCCTGAAGGACCCTATTGTGCTTTCAGCTGCCGGTGGGAAGGAGAGGAGTGAAGCTGGTGCACTGTGGGGGTTGGGGCACACAAGAGGGCCTAGGTAACAGGGGGAAACATATGGTGCACAGGAACCGATCCCCTGTATGGTGCTCTCTGCAGCAGCTGAAAGCCGGTGGGAGGGAGACGAGACAAAGACGGCTTTCAGCTGCAGCAGAGGGAGACATACTGGGGATCTGTTCCAGTACTTGCCCCCCCCCACCTTCTAATCACCCTCCCTGCCCACATCTGATTCACCCAGCTGCCTGGGCACCCATGCTAGCCAGGGCCCCGTACAGGAGGACTGATGGTACACCCTTATCCATGGACCTACCGGCCAGAAATGTGAGTGCGCCCCTACCTAAGTGATGGGGGAGAGGCCCTAACCTTGACTTCTGAATATGTAGTGAAGTCACCTTCTGGCCTCACCTGACTGGCTTACAAGGGTTTGCTTCCTTTGTCCTCCTCATTGTTTGACGATGCACTCAATATATTGGGGTCTTCCCCTGTTTTCCGCTTATTGGCTTACTTGAGCTCCTAATGTACTGGGTCACTGCCTCAGCAGTGACATTAGCTCCTCTGAAATACATTTTTGCGCGGCATGCTACTGTTAGCCCTGCTCTTGGTAAAGGGCTGCCAAGGGGTACCCAAGTAAAATAAGGTCAGGAACCATTGGTCGGTGTCCAGTTTAGACTATGTCAACAGTGCTAAGGGTAATGGCTAAGCAAGGTTCTAAAAATTATTTCCACCTCAGTAACCTATGAAGTGCAGCTGGTTATTAAGTGAGTGCAGGCAACAAAAAGCCATTTATGCCATGTGTCCTGACATGGCATAGAAGAGAAATACAGGTCTGTGGTGGTGAGGAGAGTGTATGAAAAACCTCTTTAGTGGCACAGAGAGCCCAAGGTATGAAGGTTGAGGTATGAAGTTATGAGGCTTTGTTCTCTCATAACTCCCAGTAACAGGTCTATTTTAAAACAGCTTTGGAAATCAAGCCTATTACCTTTAAGGCCAAGCTGATTTGTTTACATGAATGTACTTTATAGAGATCGCTACATGTAGCCGAACAATTTTTCTCCATGATCATAAAAAATTATAGGGCTGGTTTATTGAGAATGATTGACTCAGTACCCTCTGTAAAAACTGTAAATAGGAAACATTAACTGGTAGCTCTTACGACTCAGGAAATATCAAGACAGCATTTGGTGGTTCATATGTCTGGCTCTACAGTCACGTCAGTACATAGGCAGGCGTTTCAGCCAAGATCCATGATGCAGAGCTTGTAGCCATTTTCTAAAGTTGAATGTATGGATTTGTATTCACATGGAAATATTATACTTTTGTAACTCATATACTGTGTACAGTATACGTTTTTTCACTGATGACTTTGCTACCTAATAATAGTGTTGCATCTCACTCTATGCAGCAGCAAGCATTCTAAAAAGCCATGTCCACTTAAAGTTATGATATTTATTAATGGATTCTGATGAGCTAAAATAACCACTGGATTCCTATGTCTCTTTCTGCGTTCCCTTTGAAGCACCATGAATCACGTTTACATGCACTGTATGTACATGTGTTCAGCTTAGAGCATACACTAACTTTAGTAACTATTTAAAATGAATTAAATTGAAGTTTATTTTTTAGCTTTAGCTAGAATGGAGAAAGGTTAGATCTTCTGCAGGTTATACAGTAATTACAGGTGGTCCCCTAGTTACAAACATCCGACTTATGAGCGACTCCTACTTACAAATGCAGGGAGACAACAGGAAGTGACAGAAAATCTACCTCTAGGAAGGGAAATTCACTACTGTAAGAGTTATTATGGGAAAAAGGTGTCTCCACTGATGCTTTATCACCATAGTTTGTTTCTACAACAACCCAAAATTTTCAAAATCCAATTATCATTGGGACAGGAAATTAGATTAAATCTTCTGAACAGAAACATAGACAACAAAACAAACATTACAAGGGTGTTAAACCTTCCCTATGTTATCCAAAAAGCTTAAAAATATTTTTTTTGGCTGAAGCTACACTTAAAAAATGTACCTGTTCCGACTTACACATTCAACTTAACCTCCCTGGCGGTATTCCCAAGTGTGGCTCGGGGTGGAATTTCAGTACCATTAGCGGTAACCCCGAGCCACACTCGGGATTGCATCGCTGGATCCAAGCAGTGTTACTCACCTTGTCCCCTGGATCCAGCGATGTCCCCCGCCGTGTCTGAGGGCTGTGTCCGCCGCCCGATGCTTCTGTGTGCCGGGCTCCATTCCCTGCGAGCGTCGCACGGGGGCAGAGACCGGCAGCAAATTCAAAAAGTGAAACACACAGTATACATACAGTACACTGTAATCTGTAAGATTACATTACTGTATGAAATCATTTCACATCCATTTTGTCCCTAGTGGTTTGCCCAGTGCCCTGCATGCACTTTTATATTACATTTGTCATTCTTTCTGCCTGGAAACTTGAGAATGTCCATGGCAACCAAAAAGCGTCCCTTTACGTCAAAAGTGGTTTTTGTTCAGCTAGAAAACACCGATAGTAAATAAGAATCATTTGCAGAATTGAGTGATACTGATTTTTGGGGAAATTTATCATCAGACACTGAAAGTGACGACAGCAACAATTCTGCAGCTGAGCAAATTTCAGTGTTTTTGGTTTGATTACATTATTGAATACATTTTATTACTATTACATTATTATTTTTGATAATTATTTTTAGTCATTTATTATATTATAATTTATGATTTCATGTTTCTAACTTTATCATACCCGGGATGTCTACTAGACTCTTGTTTGGACAGATTTAAGTGAGTTATTCCTAAGAATTACAGGCCTACAATATAAAATGCCAAATTTTCATTCAAAATAATTGTACCGCTTTCAGCACCAAAAATCTGAAATAATCATACCGCCAGGGAGGTTAAGAACAAACCTACAGTCCCTATCTTGTTTGTAACCCAGGGACCGCCTGTACAGGGATACTACCGTATATACTCGAGTATAAGCCGAGCTTTTCAGCACATTTTTTGTGCTGTAAAAGACCCCCCTCGGCTTATACCCGAGTCAGTGTCTGTGGGTGATCAGTAGTTTCACATTAAACAGAGCTGTGCTGCTTCTAAGAGCTGTTCTGTGCTTGTAACTGTGACTAATCACATTGGAATGTAGAGAATGCTGAGAGAGGTGTCAGATTGGCAGATGGGTGGGACAAGCTGATGTTAGCGGTTCAGTCCCGCCCACCTCCTGATGTCAATGAAGAGCTGCAGCTCTCTCTCAGCATTCTCTACATTCCAATGTGATTAGTCACAGTTACAAGCACAGAATGGCTCTTAGAAGCAGCGCAGCTCTGTTTAATGTGAAACTACCTTACTCATCCCTTATGTGTTCTGGCTACAGTCTCTGTGTCCTGGCTAATATCCCTGAGTCCTGGCTAAAATCCCTGTGTTCTGGCTCCCTGTCCCTGTGTCCTGGCTAAAATCCCTGTGTTCTGGCTGCTGTATTTCCCAGCCTAGGCTTATACGTGGGTCAATAAGTTTTCCCATATTTTTTGGGCAAAAGTAGGGGGTCGGCTTATACACGGGTCGACTTATACACGAGTATATACGGTATATGGAAATAGGTTATGTGAGACTTGACATTAAATTAAAATGAAAAGCTTTAATATATCTATTTTAAAACAAAAAAAAAACCCCAAATACTCATACTCAAATTCAATATCTGTGAAAATGATAACCACTGTTGCTTCAGATGCAATCTCAACCCATCTTGTAATGTATGAATCTTAACATACTCTCCTTTGCAGTTCAAAGTGCCTTAGCAATTGCTCCCATGGGTTCACTGTTGAACAAACCATAAATCAATAAAGCTGTTATAAATTGTATGTTATCAACATTGAAGTCCTGAATCATGATGACACTTGCTGAAAACAGTGAATATAAACATTTTCTGAGGTCACATGTAAAGGATTTTTTCGTAAGGCACTTTTTGTGTCAAAAGCAAAGCGTCCTTGTTCCAAAATGCAGGGATATCATGAAAGTTACTAGGACATTAAAATATTGTTATATTGCAAACTAACACATACGTCGTGTAAATGCACAGTGCAGTCTGTTTTGCAGGAAAACACTTTTTCTCTCTATATCTCCCAGATAAGTGTAAGTTAATGTAAATGCAGGCGTGGAAAGATCAGCTTCACTTTGATTGAGAAATATGTCATTGCAACTTTGATGATTTCTTCTCTATATATCAGTGGTTGCCAACCTTTTGGACCTCGCGGACCACTAAACTCACAATTTTGAATCCCATGGACCACTAACATGAATTTTACATACCTTATACACACAATGCTCCGGCTCTCTACCACTGTGCCCCCCCCCCCCCCAGGACTCTGCATCACACTGCTGCTTTACACAGACTCATCATTGGATTACACCTCCTTATCTAGCCATGTGCTCAATCTCTGTGCTCCCTCCCACAGTCTATGATCAGCGCTGCCATTGAAAGTCTCTTCATTCTTCACCTTCCGCTCTCTGCATTACTCCCGGTGCATCCCTCTGAGTTCATAGGAGCCGGAACTACAGAGGAGGCATCAGGTATCAATGCACGGTGACAGTATTGACTGTCAGCGCGCATTGAGAACACTGGAAACAACACTGGGCATCCGCCACAATGTTGATTTGCAGCGGAACCCCTGGGCCTCCAAAATGTTCTCATGGATCATTAGTGGTCCACGGACCACTGGTTGACCACCGTTGCTATATATAATATATCCTTAACAGATGTCATGTAGAATCTCATGAAGGCAATTGGCTGTTTATAGGGTAGAAGATTCAAAATACAGCTAGGTAGTATTTAACCCTGATTCATCTGTAGCTGGCTGTTGTCGTGGCACCTCTGCCATCTGTCTGATCTCAACCTTGGCCAGAACCCTGACTTCACTTCTACTTTCGGAATTAGTACTTCTGCTGTCTGCTTGTTACTGACTTCTGCCCGCCTTGACTGCATATTCCTGTGCCATTTCTACGTGCCACCTTTTTGCACAGGTTCATTCTGAAACCCTTCAGCATCTCAGCAGTAACCAGACTGTCTTCAGATCATCTGCTGCATCTGGACACACCACCAATACCTGTGCCACCCCTTGTCCCACTACGCCCTGTCACTAATAGGGAGTATTGGTGTAAAGGAAGCCCTCTTAATAACCATGCCTCACCAGGTACTTGATGGTAGCATTCAGCCATCTCACAAAGAGATGTCTCCACACTAGACACACTGGGGTTGATTTACTAAAACTAGAGTGCAAAATATGGTGCAGCTCTGCCTAGAAACCATCCGCTTCCAGGTTTTATTGTCAAAGCTTAATTGAAGAAGCTGAAGTTAGAAGCTGATTGGCTACCATGCACAGCTGCACCAGGTTTTCCAATCTCCAGTTTTAGTAAATCAACCCCACTATCCCAGCAGATCTCCACATTGTCCCAGGCAGTCAAGAATTTTCAGGAGGGGTATTTCCAGTTCGAGGATTGTATTCACCCCTCACTACATTTGCAACTCCACACCCACACCTACATTGAAAGCTCCACTCCCAAAGCCTTGTAAACCTACCTCTGTGTGCTTTTCAGGGGATCACAGGTCAGATGTTCAGAAACACATGCTAAATTTACTTTGCACTTCAGCCAAGAATCTTGTTGTTCGAGGCAATCAAAGTGGGATTTGTCATTTCCTTGAAATTGGTAGAGCCTCAGTTTTGGGAGCATCCGTGCTCAAATAAAACATTCCTGTGTTGGCCACAATGCCAAACTTTTTTTATAGCTATAGCCCAATTATATGATGACCCCCAACAGGCTGCTACTGCCAAGGCCACGCTTAATGTACTGCAGCAAGGCTGTAGGCTGGTGGAGGACTAGGTCTCTGATTTTTGCAAATAGAGTGCTGACACAGACTGGAATGATGTGGCCCTGCAATACAAATTTCCTCTTGGGCTGTTAGAATCTCTTATAGATTAATTGGCCAAGATGAAGAATAAACTGCTGCTGTTAAACTGTTCTTATTATTTTAGTGGGCTCCACTCCAGTCAGCCAGATTCAACAGTATAATATTGTACTTAATTGGAACTTCTTCTATTTATTCCAAAATATAGTGTAATATTTTCGCCCTATGGGTACGTTTGTAATATTGACATGCCAACAGATGGTGACTTTTATATGTCGCAGGGTAGCAGACTGGCAAACATAAAAGGAAATGTTGCATTGCCAAGGTCTTCTTGTTCTGCCTGGAAAAATTAGTCACACACTTAAAGAATGAGCAGGTTACTTGGAACACATGTTGTTTTTGGGCTGCCATACTCCATATTTCATAACCTATCATCGTATATTTAATGCATTCTTAGTAGCATGGGAGAATAAACAGAGATAACTGAAGCTACTACTGTTTAGGGAAGAATGTGGCTACAGTATTTTTTCCACTATGAGAAAAATACACATTTAAAGTGTATTTGAACCTATAAATTAAAATTCAGTGTTGCTGCTCATGAATCTTTAACCACAACAGTACCTGGCACGAAAACCCCCTTCCTGTCCAGGCCATTTTTCAGCTTTCAGCGCTATCACACTTTGAATGACAATTACTTAGTCATGCAACACGGTACCCATATGAAATTTGCGTCCTTTTTTTCACACAAATAGAGCTTTCTTTTGGTGGTATTTAATCACTAGGAGGGGGTTTATTTTTTGTGCTATAAATAAAAAAAGATTGAAAATATTTTGAAAAAATGCCTTTTTCTTTGTTTCGGTCATAAAATTTTGCAAATTAGTAATTTTTCTTTGTAAATTTTGGCCAAAATTTATACTGCTACCTATCTTTGGTAAAAATAACCAAAATAAGTGTATATTATTTGGTCCTTGTGAAAGTTATAGAGTCTACAAGCTATGGTGCCAATCATTGAAAATTGATCAGATCTGATCACACCTG
>BLSH010056541.1:2088825-2103389 GCA_018402905.1 Glandirana rugosa | reverse complement strand
CCCTTACACGTGTAATCCGTTGTCACGGTGGTGACTTAAAATTCGAAATACCGTTCGTAACAGTGGACCCTTGTTCTTCACATTAAAAATGCTTTGTTAATTACGTACTTAGACTTCAAGTATGATGTAACTAGTCGTCTCTTTTTTATTTTTCGTTTCCGATGATATCAAATTGGCGGAGTCCTGGCGGGTGGCAGTTTACTGCCGCCTCGCCAGGACGAGAGTGTCGGTATGCTGTCAGTATACTGCAGGAGGGAAATTCGGCCCTAACGCGCGCTAGCCCGCGCGCGTAGGGCCAAGACAGCCACAGCCGCACAGGGGTCCTGTGCGGCGATGAAGTAGATCACAGCCGATCACAAGGTATCAGCCGCCGGCCGGCGGCTGATACCTGTGTCGGTGACAGGCAGTGTTCCCCAGGAACACGCCGCCACCGACACGCATGCGCCGTGCGAACGGCGTGCGTGCCATTCGTGATCAGCTGTGACTTCGTCACAGCCGATCACGTGGTGAACAGCCATAACCAATGGCTGTTCACCCCTGTCGGTGAAGCGGCGTGTCCTGGGGACACGCCGACACCGACAGAACCGGGATGCGCGCGCCCGATCGCGCGCAATCCCGGCTTAAAGGGAGGACGTCATATGACTGTCGTATGGCTGTGAGAGCAGGACCGCTCCGCCGTCATTTGACGGTGGGCGGTCCTGAGGCGGTTAAACTATAGTAGCCTTTGCTTTTTATTTTTTCTCTGCTGATCAATGTAGTATGAACTTCAGATTCATGCATTAATTGTTTCGTAAAAATTACACTTCTTGTTCCCAGGTGACAATGCTTGCCATAAAGCTTAAAATTCAGTGGTGGCACTGTTGCCTAATGTGCACATTCCCCCTGTGGGACTACAGGCTACTATGCTGAAGCATTGCATGCCTGCAAATAGCCCCATGTACAGCTTGCAGCAGTGGAAAACTGCCACAAAAACCACCTGCACAAGTGAGAACCTAGCCTGAATATCTGAGACTAGCTATCTAGCTAACTAACTAGGCTGACTATTTATTTAAACATACAGTACAATATAAGTCAGGTTCCATTTGCACACTCCCTTAATGGGGTTCTATTCATTGGCACACAATCTGAAAACACCTTCTTCTAATTTCATTGATTTGAAAAGGTGGTAAATGTCGGGGTGTACTTATTTTTTTCATGTAACAAATCTGCATTTTTGTTTACTTTGATTATGAGAATGACTACACTATATCAACTGTATTGTTCAAGTAGATCATCTCTCAATGGAGCTGGTTCACACAGCTCTGGAATGGCTGCGGAGCAAATTGCACAGGAGTCCTGTGTGTCTTCTGGTCCATTTCAGGTCTGAATTCAGCCAAAATCGGACCTGAAACGGTGAACAGGGACGCCTTGCTGTGAACCGCTCCGCACAAAGAAGTGTCATTTTATTCCATATACTGTTTACGGTAGCCACATATTGGCTACCATTGCTGACCTTTTCTCACTATGATCTTTGCCTGGCTGCAGTGCCAAAAGACATCCATCCAGTGCCCAAGGTGAGGATGCCAATAGGGGGTGGGGTGGAGTTAACAGCAATGTATGCAGCATGCATGTCACTAGAAGGAAAAATGTTCCTGCAGGTGGTGTCAATGGAAGGAGAAATATCCCAGCATTGGTGGGATCACTGGAAGGAACAATGTTCCTATGCCTGTGGTGTCACTGGAAGGAAAAAATGTACAGATATCTATGGTATCACTTGATAGAAAAATTTAACTGTGTCTGTGGTGTCACTGGATGGAAAAATGTACCCGTGTCTGTGGTATCACTGGAAGAGCAAGATGTCTCTGTGTCAGAGGTGTCACTGGTGATATCCTGGCATAAGTCATTTAACTAGGGGGCCTCAGTGGATCCTTTTTAAGAGGGCATTTGGCAGGCAGTGAGGAGGCATTATGTCCACTACCCACCATCTGTTTTAACCCCTAAAACCTGCATGACTACCTGCAACCACATATGCCAGGCACGGGGCAGTACTGCTTACCAAACACAACAGGATTTTTGCTGCAACAACAGCATGTATACATCCATCTGCTGCCTTTTCAGCTTAAGGGGGAGCAGTTAGAGGGATGGTAAAAACATGGCTCAACCGCCCAGCCTTAAAGCAAGCCTCTAGACATTCTAGTATCCAGCACCAACCAGACTCTTAGACAGGCCTCCAATGAAATTTCCACTTATGTTTTCCCAGTTCAGTAGGGGGAGTGAAATGAAGAGCCTGATTAACTTCTATTGGGAACACAAACAGTTGAAAATATCGTCCCCCAAGATTCGCTGATACAGGAGATAAGATTTATTGTTTTTTGCCAAGTTTTTACTGCTGTAGTTCACATTTTGTCTGTCAATAATCTTAATCTGAGATGATGTTAGGGAAGTTTGAATCATACTTTAAAGAGCTTAAAATGCATGTACCCCAAAAGAAAAAAAAAATCTCCCAATGCAGCTGAAGCAGTTGTCCATGAAGCAGTAGACCTGGTAAATGCCAGCCGACAAACACTACAGGTCTAAACGGACACAGGATATTTAGTGGATTAACGACGCTATAAAAGGTGACCTTCCAAGAACTCCTTTGAGTATACTAAAAATGTAATGTCATCATCCAGACAAATGTGATACTGTAAGACATGGCAGTGAAATATTAAACTGTAAATAATATTAATTTCCTGTTTCATCACCTTATGTCTGGGTAAGCTTTTGAAAAAAAAAAAAAACAGTGTTTAATGAGAAATTGTCAGATCTTGCTCTATGAGGCAGGCCATTTCTTCAGAATGTTTTCTTGGAAAAAAAAAGTTTTAAGCTTTAGCAATATTTCCAGGGCTAAACACTTGCATTTCGGGGATTGCACCATGACTGGAACATCTATCTTTCTATGACTTTCCAGATGTGATTAGGCTAATTAAACAAAATTTGTATTTAGTATGACTTTTTTTTTTTTTTTTTTTTTTTTAGGTCTTCTTCCCACAATTTTTTGAATGAAAACATTTTCATAAGAAATCCTATACTTGCTGTAATGGCAATGTAGACTTTTATAGAATAAAAGAGATTTACTGACTGCTTTGAGGCTAATGCATTTCAATACAGTGCCTTGAAAAAGTACTCATACCCCTTGAAATTTTCCACATTTTGTCATGTTACAACCAAAAAACGTAAATGTATTTTTTTGGGATTTTATGTGATAAACCAACACAAAGTGGCACATAATTGTGAAGTGGAAGGAAAATGATAAATGGTTTTCCAAATTTTTTACAAATAAATATCTGTAAAGTGTGGTGTGCATTTGTATTCATCCCCCTGAGTCAATACTTTGTAGAACCACCTTTCACTGCAATTGCAGCTTTTGGGGATGTCCCTATAAGCTTTGCACATCTAAAGAGTGAGATTTTTGCCCTTACTTGTTTTTTTAAAATAAAAAAATGTTTGAGTATGAAAAACCACCGGATAAGTGTACAAGTAAAAAGTGCAACAGGCGCGACATGGTAATGGAGCAGGGTGTTAGACCAGTCGAAAAGAGTAAATCATGAACTGTTCACATTTTCGCACGTGGAAGAGTCCTCCAGCGATCTGTCCCAAATCATCTGGTATTTTTTAGGACAACCCCTATGTGTGTAGAGATATTTTTTATACAGAAAAATGGCATTGACCGTTCTTATTCACTGCTGTATGGTGGGGTGTGAGCCCCTCAGCCATGTTCTAGCTATCTGCATCCTGGCAAGGAATAGTGCAAAAAAGTATTTAGATATTTGTCTTCGTCGGTAAAAGAGAGAATCCCTAATATACACTGACGTGGACAGAGGTTCAGAGGGGAGCCCATCTTGTCATGCAAAAATTTGATAATTTATGACCAATATCCTTGTATGGATGGGCAGGACCACAAGAGATGGAAGAAGGAGCTCTCGGGGTCAGCACACCTTGGACACAGGGGGCTGTAGTTTGGGTTGTATTTGAGAATGCAATGAGGTGTGACATAGGATCTATGCAGGATATAGAGATGGGTGGGACGATCAGAGAGTTTGGGGGCTGCTACTTTGCAAATGGCCAGTGCCTCCTCCCAGTCCTCATCACCCAAGTCCGGCTCCCATCTAGATTTCAGTTGATATGCCTGGGTTGTAGCCCCGGGGACCAAAAGGTGATTGTAGAATAGTGAGATAAGCTTTTTCGGGTCCTGTCCCAGCAGGATCTCAACCAGGGGCAAGGTTTCCATCTGGGGGATAGACTCACGGAATTGGGACTGCAGAGCGTGGCGGAGCTGAAGGTAGCGGAAGAGCATATGATTGGGAAGAGAGTACTGGTCCTTCAGGGTTTGAAAAGTCTTAATATCTCTGTTATAAATAAAAAACAGTTGCGCTCATAAAGAATGGAAAAAACAAATGTGAATAAAGCAAACATCAATAACATAATAGGTCTCCGTGACTCATCAACTCAAGAAAAAAAGTCCATATGTGTTTAAAAACGTCCTTGTAAATTCTGTGACTCCGATAAGTAAAACAATAGGATAGATAAAACAGGAAACTAATCCCTTTTAACCAAGGTGAAATAATTCCAAAATTCATCAATTAGGTATCACCCAAACAAAAGTGTGTAGTCCCAGCACCGATGATAGGTACACCAACGATAACACACAGAGGTACCCTTACAGAGAAAAGGGGATCCGTTATCGCTAACAGATCAATCTCGCTGGCAGAAATAACCCTCTGCAGGGTACAAATCAGATGGCGTCCCGCTCCTTTCTGTAATTAATACTTCTCCGTGATATCAATTGTTTAGCCGAGGTCCCAGCGGTCATATAAAGAAAGAGACCTCATAGCGTAACTCCATTAAAATTATTTATTGTGTAAACAAAAGATAGGTACTCACATTCAGCAGTAAAAATCCGCACATTGGTATTTAAAATTGCCGGCAATTTTAAATACCAATGTGCGGATTTTTCTACAATATCCTGAAGGAATACAGTCAACTCCTCCCCAGCGTGGCTAGCTGTGGACGTACAAATCAGCATAAAAGGACTGAAACTCTGCAGCCACCAATTCGGGGTCGGTGATCAAGACTCCAGAGGACAGGAGCCTCACAACTACTGGGGTTTGTTATCGAGGTGAGCCATGTAGGCAAGTAGCGTGCCCGCACGTTCACTGTGCTCGTATACATGCTGTTTAGTAAAGAAGATACCCCGGTTGGCCTTCTCAAAATGTAGTTGATCAATGAGCCTAGTCTGGGAGCGTAATAGGGATGCATTCGAAGGGGAGGGATCCCTGAGGAAGTTCTGCTCAGCCACCCCCAGCCAGTCCTCCGCCTGCTGGAGCACCAGTCTGGATGAGGCCTTATGTCTGTTTATGCGTACTGAGAGGAGCATACGGGCATGGAGTTTAAAGGCCTCTCAAACAGAGCCGGCTGGGGCCAAGCCACTGTTGGTGCGGAAAAAGTGTACCCATTCATCCTGGATGTACCCCACGTCAGCTAAGATGGAGAGCCAAAAAGGGTTCGGCCCCCAGATCCGGACCGCGCGGGGGGGTGCAAGCAAGCGAAGGGTGATCCAACAGGGAGAGTGGTCTGACAGTATCCTAGCGCTGAATCCCGCATCAAAGAGATTCGACAGTAGGGTACTTGTAGTAAGGATAAGATCAATGCGAGAAACGATAGAACAAGATGGGGTGAAACAGGAGAATTTTGATGCATTTGGGTGTTTATGCCTCCAGGTGTCCATAAGTGAGAATTCCTTGAGGAACCTGACAAATCTTGTGGTGGAAGGTAGAGCGGATGAGGGGGTATTGGGGCGCAGCCTGTCCATAAGCGGGTTGATGACCATATTGAAATCCCCATCCAGATCGCCAGCACCGCGGGGTGCTGGGCCATGAAGACAAAAGCAAAAAACAAAAAAAGGTTCCAAGCTCAACCTGCGGACCAGTCTGCCACCAAGCCAAATTTACCTGTCTAACAGTCCAGCGTTTAAAAGACAGGGGATTGGTTACACACATTTGCAAGTGTATGTGTAAGCTGCAGGCCACGACAAGGCTCCCTGTATACTGCAGACCTAGCTCTATATAAGAGGCTTCACAGTGGAAGCACACACAATTGAATGGATAGATGAAGGACAGGTGACTGTTGGAGCCCAACCCTCCCCCCATGAAGGCCACCCCCAATTGCAGAGGGCCAAACTGAAATGGGGGGGGGGATGTAAAATGCTAGTAGGAGGACCTCTAAACCATTTACAGTGGCATGGAGAAATAAGAAGCGGCCCTGCTGATCCGACTACAAATCATGGAGCTGGAATTTTACAGATTTAGCGATGATGACTGCAACACCCCTGGAGTTGAAAGTGAAGGGGGCCTGGTATAACCACCCAACCCAGGGTTTTTTAAGGGCCAGTTGTGATTGACCCACTAGATGGGTTTCCACCAGGACCGAGATGTCAGCCCGGAGAGATTTGAGGTGGGAAAGGACTGTGGTTTAGCACATAGTCAGACAGGGGATGTGACATAGAGTGAGTGGCGCCAAAATAGATTAAGAGAGAGAGTATAGCCAAATGCAGTCACAGGGGACACTGACCAGTAGAGCAATACCATAAGCATGACATTATACCCAGTAGGCAAGGTAAGAAAGGTAAACAATACGGTGAGGCAAATAAAAGCATGTGTTGGTGATGCCGCAGATGTAGTCTGTATTGCCACAACTCCACTCAGGGGCAAAAGGGACCGGATAGCGTATAACAAGAAAGAACGGCTAAGGGGAGGAAGATCAAGTGTGGTGGAGTCATGGTGTCCCAGCTGCCAGGAAGGATACCAGCAGCATGTCAAAAGTATATCATGAACTATATAAAACAATAATAAACAAACCAAAACGCTCTGGACCAGCTCAGCAGTAGCAGTGGGCTACTGTTCCCCAATCCTGGAGGGGCATGGGCTGGCCAGGGAAACAAAGCTTGAAGTTCTGTCACTGTTAGGTGCAAAGTGGCCATTAAGGTCCAGGGGACGAACAATAGCTGTAGAGCACACAGCGCTTGTCAGGTAGGGTGCGTTCAGCAAAGATTGCAGTTTGGGGTGCAGGTGAGCCATCCGATGCCAGGAGCACATGGGAGCGCAAAAAGTCAGTGGAGTACCATACATGGTAACATGGTGGGGGGCAAATGGCGCCCTCAGGAGTTTGCACAGGATGGGTGAGGGAGGAAATGGGCAAGGATAAGGAAAATAGTCAACTCACAGTCAGATAGTGTTGAGGTAGGACAGTCGGATTGACGGTGCAGGAGACGTTCAATCACTGGAGACGGGTTGGGCAGCTGCTGGGGATCATGGAGATGAAATACTAGCCCGGAGCAGGGCCGGCGGCGTCACAGTGTTCCAGCCAGGAAAAAACAGCCTCGGGGTCCTCAAAAAACTGTGCCTTGCCATCGCAGATCACCCAGAGTCTTTCCGGGAACAGCAATGAATAGGTGAGGTGATGGATCCTGAGCTGTCATTTGGCTTCCTCGAAGCGGGCCCGCCTCTTTTGTACCTTGGCGGAAAAATCAGGAAATGCACCACTACGTGGCTGCTGCCAAAGGGAATGTTGCCCTTTTCATGGGTGAGCCTCAGGATCGTGTTGCGGTCGCGGTAATTGAGGAGCTTCGCTATAAAGGTGCATGGTGGGGCGCCGCTGGGTGGAGGACAGGCAGCAAGCCGGTGGGCACGCTCCACCACGAATGAGGAGAAGGCTTCCCTGCCGAATGTCTTGGGGAGCAGGCCCTCGAGGAAGGCAGGGGGGTCAGACCCTTCAGCACGCTCCGGGAGCCCCACGCGGCTGATACGGCGCTCCAACTCTGCGACTCTCTCCCTCAGAGTGTGGACGTCTTTCTGGATCAGGGAGATGTCCACCTTCACCTCCCCAATCCATGCCATGAGGGTGGACTGACACAGGGATATGGCTTCCAAAACTCTGGCGGTCTCCGCAGAGACCTGCACCTCGGTGTCCAGGGGAGGGGAGGTGCCATCTTCCTCAGCCTGGCCTCGCACCTCATGGCGGAATTTGTACAGTTTAGCGATGGCCTCCGAGGTTCTCTTCGGCAGAGACATGGCAGGAGCAGTTGCGGCAGGTGGTGAGTGGCAGTTGGTGGGTTAATAGGCAAAGATAGGGCCCCAGGATAGAAGGAGATCGATCAAGTGGAGCTCTCACACAGCACACCTTACTCCATGCAGCTCCAGACCACGCCCCAATTTTTGCCCATTCTTCATTGCAAAATAGCTCAAGCTCTGTCAGATTGGATGTAGAGCGTCTGTGAACAGCAATTTTCAAGTCTTGCCACAGATTCTCAATTGGATTTAGGTCTGGACTTTGACTGGACCATTCTAACATATGAAATCAGGAACTACAATACCCATTATGCCTAGTGTCTGTGAATGTCAGTTTTACAATGCCTCATGGGATGTGTAGTTCCACAGCAGCTGGAGTGCATAGTTTGGCGATCCCTGATCTAAACCATTCCATTGTAGCTCTGAAAAAATGTTTAGGGTCGTTGTCCTGCTGGAAGATGAACCTCTGCCCCAGTCTCAAGTCTTTTACAGACTCTAACAGGTTTTCTTCTAAGATTGCCCTGTATTTGGCTCCATCCATCTTCCCATCAACTCTTACCAGCTTCCCTTTCCCTGCTGAAGAAAAAAATCCCCACAACATGATGTGCCACCAGCATGTTTTACGGCGAGGATGGTGTGTTCAGGGTGATGTGCAGTGTTAGGTTTCACACAAAGCATTTTGCTTTTAGGCCAAAAAGTTCCATTTTGGTCTCATCTGACCAGAGCACCTTCTTCCACATGTTTGCTGTTTCCCTCACATGGCTTCTCATAAACTGCAAATGGGACTTCTTGTGGCTTTCTTTCAACAATGGCTTTCTTCTTGCCACTCTTACATAAAGGCCAGATTTGTGGAGTGCACAGCTAATAGTTGTCCTGGGGACAGCTTCTCCCACCTGAGCTGTGGATTTCTGTAGCTCCTCCAGTTACCACAGGCCTCTTGTCTGCTTCTCTGATTAATGCTCTCCTTGCCCAACCTGTCGGTTTAGGTGGACGGCCAAGTCTTGGTAGGTTTGCAGTTGTGCCATACTCTTTCCATTTTTGGATGATGGATGCTTTAAACTTCTCCACAACGTTATCCCTGAACTGTCTGGTGTGTTCCTCGCCTTCATGATGCTGTTTGTTCACTAAGGTTCTCTAACAAACCTCTGAGGGTTTCACAGAACAACTGTATTTATACTGAGATTAAATTACACACAGGTGGACTCTATTTACTGATTAGGTGACTTCTGAAGGTTTCACTAGATTTTAGTTAGGGGTATCAAGAGGGGCTGAATACAAATGCACACCACACTTTTCAGATATTTGGAAAAAAAATTGAAAATCATTTATCATTTTCCTTCTACTTCACAATTATGTGTCACTTTGTGTTGGTCTATCACATACATCCCAATAAAATACATTTACATTTTTGGTTGTAACATGACAAAATGTGGAAAATTTCAAGGGGTATGAATACTTTTTCAAAGCAATGTATAATGCTTTTCAAATGTGTTATCAAAATCTAATTTTGCTTGCTGAAAATATTAACCATTTTTTGCGATTCAGCACTGCGTTACTTTAACCGCTTGCCGACCGCTGGTCGGCAATTGACGGCGACAGTGTGGCTCGATAACGCAAAACGCCATCATACGACGGCGGCCGCGAGATCAAGCCCAGTGAGCGCGCGCGCCGCCAGAGGCGCGCTCACTGTGTTCGGGGAGGGCCAGGGAGCGGCAGAGTCGCCCGCACCCGCGATGCCCCCCCCGGAGTGAAAGAACGGAGGTCCGTGTAAGTAAACACGGACCTCCGTCCTGTGAGAGGGGGAAGGGCTGTGATCACAGCCTTCCTCTACATGGAAGGTGTGATCACTTCCCTTCTCCTGTTAGGGCAGTCCCCCCACAGTTAGAACACGCCCAGGAAATACTGTTAACCCTTAGAGCGCCCCCTGCGGGTTAACCCCTTCACTGCCAATGGCATTTACACAGTAATCAGTGCATTTTTATAGCACTGATCGCTGTATAAAATGCCAATGGTCCCAAAAAAGTGTCCAAATGTTCCGACATGTCCGCTGAAATATCGCAGTACCGCTAAAAATCGCAGATTGCCGCCATTACTAGTAAAAAAATAAAAACCCCAGAAATTAATTCTCATCATCCGTAAACGCAACCACTTTTGTGCAAACCAATCAATAAACGCAGATTGCGATTTTTTTATCACAAATATGAGGAAGAATATAAATCGCCCAAAACCGATGAAAAAAAATGTTTTTTTATATTTTTTTTTTGGATTTGTATTTTAGCAAAAAGTAAGAAATTTGTTTTTTTTTTTTTGCAAAATTGTTGCTCTTTTTTTGTTTATAGCGGCGATCAGAAATGACGCAGAGGTGATCAAATACCACCAAAAGAAAGCTCTATTTGTGGGGAAAAAAGGACGCAAATTTCATTTGGGTACAACGTCGCACGACCGCGCAATTGTCAGTTAAACCGACGCAGTGCCGAATCGCAAAAAGTGCTCCGGTCCTAAAGCTGGAAATCCTTCCGGGGCTGAAGTGGTTAACTGACAATTGCATGGTTGTGCGATGCTGTACCCAAGTAAAATGGATGTCCTTTTTTTTCACAAATAGAGCTTTCTTTTGCTGGTATTTGATCACTTCTGCAGTTTTTATTTTTTTTTGCTATAAACAAAAAAAGACCAACAATTTTACAAAAAAAAAATATATATATTTTTTACTTTCTGCTATAAAACATACCCAATAAAAAAAAAAAAAAAATCCAATTTCTTCATCAATTCAGGCCAATATGTATTCTACATATTTTTGGTAAAAAAACCCCAATAAGCGTATATTGATTGGTTTGCGCAAAAGTCATAGTGTCTACAAAATAGGGGAAAGATTTATGGCATATTTGTTATTTTTTTTTTTCTTTTACTAGTAATGGCGATGATCAGTCATTTTTAGCGGGACTGCGACATTGCAGTGGACAGATCAGACACCTAGCTGACATTTTTGACACTTTGTTGTTAACCAGTGACACTATTACAGTGATCAGTGCTAAAAATATGCACTGACATTGTACTAATGACACTGGCAAGGAAGGGGTTAACATCAGGGGCGATCAGGGGTTAAATGTGTTCCCTCAGTGTGTGGGGGGATGGGCTTTCTGGGACAACACACAGATCCATCTTTCTGCATAGCAGGAAGACAAGATCCGGTGTCATCCCCTGTCTGAACAAAGATCTGCAATGTTTACACAAGCAGAACCCCATTCTGTCTCTGCTGGGAACAATCGTGGGTGGCTATCGAGTCCGCCAGAGCCAGTGATTGGCTCCCCTGCTGGCCAGTCGGCGCACGCGCCACCAGAACCTCGTGCATTAACCGACGTACACCTATGGTGATTCGTGCAGCTGAGCCAACCAGTGTAACTGCGGCAGCTGGTTGGCAAGAGGTTAAACTACCTTTCCATCTGATTACAGTGGGTATATAAAAAAATTACCCCCCCCTTTAAAATTTACATTTTGTTGCTTTGCAGCCCGCAATGAAGACAGACACATTTTTTTTTTTTTTTATCCAGCTGTATTTACTCTTATAACATCCAAGTGAAAGAGAACACCAACATGTCAGAAAAGAATAAAAAAAAAAACCCTAAGAGCTTTCCTGGAGTATTTCAGTCCTTGGTAGTGCAGTTGTGGACAGGCACAAGTCAGGAGCTGAATACAAAAAAAAATTCCAGGGTTTTATCAATGCCTAGAAGCAACATGAAGTCTAATAATAATTGTCCTGGATCAGGACAATCACTCCAAACTGGATGAAAAAGCCAGGAGGAAACTGGTCAGAGAGGCTACCAAGAGGCCTACAGCAACTCTGAAGCAGTTACAGGAATGCAAGACAAAGAGTGGCCATTGTGTGCATGTGACAACAATATCACAAATTCTCCACAAATGTGGCTTGTATGGAAGGTTGCAAGAAAAAAGCCACTCCTCAAAAGGCCACATGCAGCCACGACTGAGCTTTGCCAAAACGCACCTTGAAAATTCCACATGGAAAAAGGTGTTCTGGTCGGATGAGACGAACATTGAATTATTTTGCCTCAACACCAAACGATATGTCTGGCAAAAATCCAATACAGCTCACCATCTAAATAACACCATTCCTACAGTAAAGCGTGGAGGTGGTAATATCTTGTTATTTTTTGCCAGAAATTGTCAGTGGGAAGAAAGTTTACCTTCCAACATGACAGTGACCCAAAGCACAATGACCACAGTGGTTGAAGTAGAAAAAGGTGAATGTCCTTGCATGGCCTAGTCAGAGCTCAGACTTAAACACCATTGAAAATCTGTGCAATGACTTCAATCTGCAGAAGACTGCAAGCCACAAACGGTCATCATCACATTTAACGGAACTTGAGCAGTTCTGCAAAGAGTGGGCAAATATTGCAAAGTCTAGATGTGCAAAGTTAGTAGAGACATCCCAACAGACTGTAATTAAAGCAAAATGTGGTTCAACAAAATAGTGACACAAGGGGGTGATCCCTTTTCCAACTCAGCGATTCTGTTTTTGATTTTTTTTTTTTAGTAAATATAGTTGGATAAAACAAAAACGGTGTCTAAATTCATTTCAGGGGTGAAAAACACAAAATGTGATTTTTTTTTTTTAAAAGGGGGGTGATTCTTTTCTATACCCATTGTAACTCTACATGCTACTGCTTTGCGGCAATTGTTCCTCAAGGAAAAGCTTTATTAAAATGTATGTAGACCCCAACAATGGACATTATTTGCTCCCTTTTGGTCAGGTATTTATACTATTTAAAGCAGTTTGTTATATTTGTTTGATAAGTCCAACAAAAACCTGTTGAGCTGTCCTGTGTCCTTGGATTGTATAGATCTACAGATCTACAGTGCACACAACCACCTTGATAAAAATCAACATCAGAGTCTCTTTGTCTCATTAGTGTTGTAGATATTTAGGATGTGTTAATTATGTATTGTCACAGTGTCTCCCATTGTCGGTTTACCGATATTCTCTGTGTACAGCGAATATGGCTTTAACCGATATTGAGGAAAGGCCATTTACAATGGAAACCTTCCATTATTTGATAACTATGCGCTACCCGCCAGATCACCCCGGCCAGCAGGCGCCCTGAGCGGTTAACACTGGAGCAAACGCCGGTCCGGATCTTTGAGGTGCAATGCACGTTCTGTGGCGCGGGGGCCCCTGCATTATGTACAGATTGACCTGCTTGGTGGCGATTTACTTGCGTTATGCAATTAGTGTTGCCTTTTATGTAAGGATAATGATCTGTAAGCTTTCTGTCGCATCTGATCATTGTGACAGAAATCTACAGCTATATTCCTTTGTGCATAATTTACCCTTTAATGGAACAGTAGTATAATCGCCATGGAGTATAGTTCATAGAGCTGTATTTGATAGCGATTCGTTGTAATGGCAGTTCGAGGTTTTGCATGCATGGCATTTTGCTTGGAGGGCCTCTGTGAGACAGCGCATTGGTTTCAAAGGAAGCCATGTGTCCACATGGCTTTCATTGTTATTTGGAGACAGCTGTTGCTTATACAGGCCGGCCAACCCCCATGCATGCACGCCTCTTCTATTGTATCGTTTGAATATAAACAAGTGTGTCATTGGTTGGTGGTTTTGTATTGAGCTCATGTCATGTGACTGTGCCTTGGAGGCTGATTGGCGGATTTTGAAGCCACCAAGTTTCTTTGTTACCCCGGTTTGATTCCTATAAATAAAGCCTGAAAGCTCGGCCACCCAGGACAACCCTGCGAGCTTGCAATGTGAACAGCTATTTGTGTCTGTCTTACTTGCTTTAACACGAGTGCACTCAAATGCATTATGCAAAAGAGCTGAAAAGTGCTCTAATTAGCGCAGGCAAATTAGAATGCATACAAGGTCTTATAATTGCCCTTACAACAGTAGTTCGTGTATTGTGGCTTTAACCCCTCCATTACAGCCACAATTACACACTTCCTAAATCAAGTTTTTTTAGCCTTGCATGGCATTGTAATCCACAATCCAGAGAAGTTATACAGCCAGTAAAATTGTAACCCTCTTCCTGTATACTTGTGCCAAAATATTGAAACTATTGCAACAAGGGCAGCCAGGCAACTATAATAAGTATGCAACAACTAAAGTGACCTGCATTCTTGGTCAGCAAAACAGCCACTCAACTGGTACTTTCAGACAAGCAATAGAAACCCACATAATTATATGAAGCCCTATAAATATATCAAAAGATTTTTAAGCTATCTGAATGAGACTTTACCATGGTATAACTAAGAACCATAACAAAGTTCTTACCAGATGCATCTTCCAGTGCCTTGTTCAACCTTTGTAGGGAAGCCTTCTTTTCAGAGTCAAAGTCTTTTGATGTGACACTGTATCCAATCAGAGGTGGAGGAGGCTATGAGAAAAGCCACAAAAATTAGTGCACACTTTGAGGCTATGCTGGCCAAACATACAGTGCGTAATTGCTCAGTGCAGAC
>BLSH010056541.1:2050322-2064965 GCA_018402905.1 Glandirana rugosa | reverse complement strand
AAGGCGGCCGGCACAATACCTCGGCTCACTCACCGAAGTCGGCGAGTCAGCCGAGTGTCTGTGACCCCCCTCTCCTAGCCTAGTAGAGGCGACGACGGCCGCCCAGGCCATTCGCCGCCCTCCCCCCCCGTGGAGAGGGCGGCGACTATTTTCACTAGAACGCCGCTTAGGCGGCGATTCTGGTGAAAATAGAACGTCCCTTAGCGGACGACTTTTTTTGCCATAGACTTACCACGGACGTCGACGTGGGTGGTAAGTCTATAGTGGTGAGTTTATTCCCTGCAAGATAAAAGTGGTCTTAGCGGCGGATTCGCCGCAAGATCACTTTTATCAGCGGCGGGAGAGGTGCCCCCCCCTCCCGCCGCTTACCGGACCCGCCGGCAGCAGCGGAGATGATCCGATCCTCTCCCCCCAGTGTCTGTGAGCCGACTGAGCGGCTGAAGCCACTCACTCGGCTCCATAACACGGCCGGCGGAAATGACGTCTTCCCACCGGTCTTAAAGGGCCCGATTTTTTTTTTCTTCTGTCACTTTTTTTTTTTGCATTTTAGTGTAAATCTGAGATCTGAGGACTTTTAAGAGGTCCTGTCATGCTTTTTTCTATTACAAGGAATGTTTACATTTCTTGTAATAGGAATAAAAGTGATCAAAAAAAATTTTTTTAAAGAACAGTGTAAAAGTAAAAAGCAAAATAAATAATTAAAAAAAAAAATTTAAAGCGTTCCGTCCCGCCGAGCTCGCGCGCAGAAGCGAACGCATACGTAAGTCCCGCCCACATATGAAAACTGTGTTCAAACCACCCATGTGAGGTATCGCCGCGATCGTTAGAGCGAGAGCAACAATTATAGCTCTAGACCTCCTCTGTAACGCAAAACTGCTAACCTGTAGAATTTTTTAAATGTCGCCAATGGAAATTTTTAATTTGCAAGTTTATCGCCGTTCCGCGAGCGGACCCAATTTTGAAGCATGACATGTTGGGTATCATTTTACTCGGAGTAACATTATCTTTCACAATATGGAAAAAAATTAGCCTAACTTTACTGTTTTCTTATTTTTTAACTAAAAAAACTGAATTTATTCAAAAAAAAAGCACGCTTGTAAGACCGCTGCGCAAATACGGTGTGACAAATTTTTTCAATGACCACCATTTTATTCTCTAGGGTGTTAGGAAAAAAATATATATATAATGTTTGGGGGTTCTAAGTAATTTTATAGCAAAAAAAACAGTTTTTAACTGGTAAACACCGAACCCAAAAAACATGCTCGGTATTGAAGTGGTTAAGATCCAAACTTTTTTTATAGAAGTATTAATAACAAAAGAAATTCGGGGGGCGCCTGGATGAATAAACAGTGTCAGTTGTAAAATTTTAGAAGCATGCTTTCCCAGAAAAATTATTTTGTGTGCGTTATAAGGTTGTAGTTTTTAAAAGGTAATTTTCACAAATCGAAAAGTGGACAATGAACACACCAGGGTTTTGCCTCTAAAGAGAAGTACAGGGTCATCTGGATTTCCAGTGCTGTAAGCAAATGTGCAGAGGGCATAGGCCGACTTGTCATCAAATCCTGCTAACATCCGATGTAAACCTGTGAATGCAATCAATAGAAATTATTAGCTAACTAGACACAATTTTAAAGCGGTTATATCCCCTAGAAAAAAAAAAAAAACACCTGCAAGGCAAAGGCATAATGAGCTAGTATGCACCGCATACTAGCTCATTATGAAATACTTACCTCAGAACTAAGGTCCCGCAGGTCCACCCAGTACCCAAGGAGGGAGCTGCCATCTTCCCTCCGTGGATCTTTACGGGTACGCGGCTCCGGCTCTGTGAGTGGCCGGAGTCGCGAGACGTCACTCCTGCACATGCAAGCTCGTCTTTACTGCGGACTTTCCGACAGGGTTCGGCGCTATGCGCCAGGCCTTGCTGAGACATAGCGGTGCTTGCCGTGAGAATATCTCCTAAACCATACAGGTTTAGGAGATATTAATTTTACCTACAGGTAAGTCTTATTATAGGCTTACCTGTAGGTAAAAATTACATTTTGATGATACAACCGCTTTAATGATTATAGTAATACAATCTATTGGCATTTAACAGTATTTTTTAAATACTTTAAAGGTATGGTCAACCCAAAATAAATAGTTTGTTTTTAAAAGATACCTGCAGGCTGAATCATAAACCAGCTTCTAATGTCAATCAGAGATTCTGGTAGTGAACGCTGCACCAGATCCTCAGCTTTGCTGCCTTGCTGTATGCAGAGGATACAGTGAAACCTCGGTTCACGAACGCTTCTGTTCACGAACAACTCGGTTCAAACAGAAAAGTTCACAAAAATTTACTTCAGTACGTGAACTCCGCTTCGGTTCATGAACACGAGCTGTGGCCATCTTCCCTGCTCTGACACGTGATCGGGACTTCCTGTAGGTGGATCGCGCTCACAGAGAGACACTGAAAGTGTACTGAGTGTACTGTGAAGACACTTACAGTATTGAGAAGCTTTTTGGTGTGATTAGCACATACTGTACATCCTTAAGCACACTTGCTGTACAGCTTTTTTGCGTTCTTTGTATCACATACTGTACCGGACACCCAGAATTGCTCCAAAGAAAATTAAGAGCAAGCATGGTGGTAAGAAGAAAATGAGGAGCAGTAAAGAAGGTGACAAGAATGTGCAGAACGGTAATGAAGGCGACAAGAATGTGCAGAGCGGTAATAAAGGTGACAAGAATATGCAGAGCAAGCATGGTGGTAAAAAGAATGTGCAGAGCGGTAATAAAGGTGAAAAGAATGTGCAGAGCAGGAATTCTAAGAATAAGGTTGTGAAGAAAATAAGCATTGAGCTGAAGAAGAAAATTATAGAAAAGCATGACCGTTGTATTCGTGTGAATGATTTGGCCTTGGAGTGAAAGATGGCAAAGTCCACAATCTCGACTATTTTGAAAAAGAAAGCTGCCATCAAAAGGAGCTGATGTGGCAAAAGGAGTAACAATGTTAACCAAGCAAAGGACGCAAGTGCTGGAAGAGGTGGTAAAAACTTTTGTTAGTGTGGTTGAATGAGAAACAGCTGACAGGTGATAGCGTTATTGAAGCTATGATCTGTGAAAAAGAAAGGAAATTGCACAAGGATTTACTGCAAAAAAACAAAACAAACACTCTACAAGTGCAGCAAGTGAAGAATTTAAAGACAGTAGAGGTTGGTTTGAAAGATCCCGCATCCACAGTGTGACAAGACATGGTGAGGCTTCCAGTTCTGACAAGGCCGCTGCAGAAGCCTACAAGATAGAATTTGCGGAATTCATAAAGACAGACGAATATGTCGCTCAACAAGTGTTCGACTGTGTTGAAACAGGGCTCTTCCGGAAAAAGATGCCAAACAGGACCTATATCACGCAGGAGGAAAAGGTACAGCCAGGACACAAGCCCATGAAGAACAGATTGACCCTTTTGCTGTGTGCGAATGCAAGCGCCGATCTGAAGATTAAGCCACTACTGGTGTACCATTCCCAGACCCCTCGTGCATTCAGGGAAGAGAATATGAACAGACTGCCTGTCATGTGAAGGGCCAATGCAAAAGCTTGGGTCACAAGGCAATTGTTCATGGAATGGCTGCACGAGGTGTTTGCGCCCACCGTAAGAAAATATCTGACAACCAACTGCCTGAAAAGGTACCTTCTGATGGACAATGCCCTGGCACACCCTCCAGCCCTGGTGGATGATATGGACGCGGAGTATTACTTCACAAAGGTCAAGTTCTCCCCAATGCGACACCTCTTCTGCAGCGATCTGCAACTTCAAGAAGCTGTACACAAAGGCACTCTTAACTAGTTGTTTTAATGTCACTGAAGAGACGTCCTTGAGTCTGAACAAATTCTGGAAGAAACATTTCAATGTTCTCCACTGCATTAACCTCATTGACAAAACCTGGGAAGATGTCACTCACCGAGCCTTAAACTCAGCCTGGAAGAAACTGTGGCCAGAATGTGTCAATGAACGTGACTTTGAAGGGTCTGATGCAGAGGTAGTGGAGGAGATTGTGTCCATGGGCAAGAGTATGGGTCTGGACGTTGATGTTGCAGACGTAGAGGAGCTTGCCGAGGAGCATGAGGAGGAGCTGACCACGGAAGAACTTTCGAAACTCCACAATGAGCAGCAGAAGGCGCTTTTTGAGCAGCATTCCACTGAGGAAAAGGAAGACAGGGAGGAGGTTAGCAGTGATGTCATAAAATCCATTATAGAAAAATGGAATGAGTGCCATGATTTTTTTGAGAAGCACCACCCCAACATAACTGCAACAAACAGAGTGCTAAAACTGATGAACAATAATGTGGTCTCTCATTTCCGGAGGGTTATGCAGCACAGGAAAAGACAAGTGACATTTTTCACCAAAACTGAGCCTGCGGCTAAGAGACAAAGAAGATAGGAAACCCCTGAAGGAGATCCCAATGTCCTTATGGAGGGGGACTCTCCCTCCAAACAAACAATAACCGCTTCCCACACACCTTCCTCCACGCCAGAAGTCATCTCAAGCAAGGTTAGTGTTCTCTCTCTTCATATTGTACTTTACTGTACTGTGTTTCATATTTTTGTGGTTCAAAAAAAGAAAAAAAAAAAAAAAAAAAAGTTCAGAACGGATTAACCCGATTTACGTTGAACCCTATGGGAAAATTTGCCTCTGTTCGCAACCAAAGTAAATAAAGTTTGTGAACCGATGTATCACTGTACTTGTAGAATCCCCAGCCTATTGTTGGAATTTTTACATTACATGACGTTTAGGTACAGTGTTGAAAATAATTATTATCCCCTGTAGATTTTGTCCACTTACAAAGAAATGAAGGGTGTATAATTGTTATTATAGGTGTATTTTAAATGAGAGACAGAATATCAACCAAAAATCCAGAAAAAACACATGATACAAATGCAGATACAGATTAGTCCTGTCAATTTAAGAAGGTGCCCCTAACAACAACTAGTTATGTGTATAAAAGACACCTGTCCACCGAATCTCTCTTTCTTTCATTCACACCTCACCATCATGCGCAAGACCAAAGAGCTGTCAAAAGGATGTCAGGGACAAGATTGTAGACCTGCACAAGGCTGGAATGGGCTACAAGACCATCTGTAAGAAGTTTGGTGAGAAGGAGACAACTGTTGGAGCGATTGTTTGCAAATGGAAGAAATACAAAGTAACCATCAATCACCCTCGGTCTGGAGCTCCATTCAAGGTTTTGCCTCATGGGGTAAGGATGATCATGAGAAAAGTGAAGGATCAGCCCAGAACTACAGGGGAGGAGCTTGTGAATGATCTCAAGGCAGTTGGGACCCCAGTCGCCAAACAAACTATTGGTAACACAAGACGCCACCATCGATTGAAATCCTGCAGCACCCGCAAGGTCCCCTACCTCAAAAGGGCACATGTACAGGCTCCTCTGAAGTTTGCCAATGAACATCTAAATGATTCAGAGAAGGATTGGGAGAAAGTGCTGTGGTCAGAGGAGACCAACATTGAGCTCTTTGGCATTAACTCGACTCTCTGCGTTTGGAAGAAGAAAAATGCTGCCTATGACCCTAAGAACACCATCTATACAGTTAAGCATGGAGGTGGAAACATTATGCTTTGGGGTCGCTTCTCTGCTAAAGGTACAGGCCACAGACTTTGCCGCATTGATCGGCCAAAGGACCATGTATTGTAAAATCTTGGATGTGAATCTTCTTCCCTCAGCCAGTACACTGAAGATGGGTCATGGATGGGTCTTCCAGCATGACAATAACCCAAAACATACTGCCAAGGCAACAGAGTGGCTCAAGAGGAAACACATTATGGTCATGGAGTGGCCTAGCCAGTCTCCAGACCTTAATCCTATAGACAATTTATGGAGGGAGCTGCAACTTTGAGTTGCCAAGTGGCAGCCAAAAACCCATAAAGATTTAGAGAAGATCTGTAAATAAGAGTGGACCAAATCCCCCCTGAGATGTGCGCAAACCTGGTCACCAACTACAAGAAACGTCTTACCTTTGTTCTTGTCAACAAGGGCTTCTCCACCAAGTACTAAGTGATGTTTTGCTTGGGGATCAAATACTTATTTTACTGAACTGCAACTCAATTTATAACGTGTTTTTTCCTGGATTTTTGGTTGATATTCTGTCTCTATCATTTAAAATAAACCTATGATAACAATTATAGACCCTTCATGTCTTTCTAAGTGGGCAAACTTACAAAATCTGCAGGAGATCTAATAATTATGTTCCCCACTACTGTACATGGTCCTTGCTTTGTAATGCAAACCTTTCAGCCAAGAAATTCTGTAAATGCCATCCGTTTCTTGTATTGTTTGACTGTATAGTCTGGAAGCCATATTGTTCGCTCTGTCGGTTATGTTACCTTAGTTCGATCTTTTCTTATGTATAAACTAAGAAAACCTTGACTCCACAGAAAAAAAAGAGACAGATATTTTAAGAAAGTTGTAAAAAAAATTGATGCCTACCTTCAGGTTTTAGCTTATCAAGAAACCATTTTCTGAAAGAAAAAACAAATGCTTTCATTAGTAATAATTTACATTATATCTAACTTTTTTGCTCCAGGTCCATAAAACAAGAACCTTAAAGTGGTTGTAAACCCCTGAAATGAAAAACTTAACAGAGCATATTCTTCTATAGTGTGTACGGTGCTGTGAAAAAGTATTTGCCCCAATCCTGATTTTGTTTTTTGTGGCTATTTTGTCACACTTAAATGATTCAGATCATCAAACAAATTTTAATATTACACAAAGATAACCTGTGTAAATACAAAATGCAGTTTTTAATGACAATTTCATTTATTAAAGTGGAAAAAAGCCGAATAATTGAAATGCAAAGGGGTATTTTTGTGAGGTCAACTAAAAATGACATAGAGACATGGATGAATGGGGGATTCTGCTTTGATTAAAAATTAATTATTGCGTTTTCAGTTTGTGGCGCTCAGATACAGATTAGTTGCGCTTTAATAACTTTGATAAAACCAATATTAAATTAATTGAAAAATAGATTGAAAGAAAGGTACTCCAAATAAGTAATATTACATATCAGAACATTTCCAATATTCGTTACTTGGTTGTATGTAATTTTCTTTAATTTTATGGTGTTTGTTATGGCTATGTAGATTGGGGGGCAACTAAAAGGTAAAAAAATTAAATAAAAAATTATGAGAAACTTCCCTGCATTTTGAGAATCTCTATCTTAACTTTTCTGTTCTGGGACAGGAAGTAAGGGCAAAATTCTCTCCAAAAGGTAAAAGAGAAAGCCACAAAAACAAATCTAACCCCTTCCCACTCAATCCAAAAAAAATAAAATAAATAAAATTAAAAAAATTTGGCTGGAGTTGCACTTTTCTTCCTGTTCTGCCTATAACAAAACGTGAATAAAAATAACATTTAGGCTGCTACTGTTAATGTCTAATTTTGAAAACGACAGTATTGCTAATCCAATGTATTTACAACATTCTGAGGCACAGAGCAAGTATTCAGATCATGAGTGCTGACTTCAATGGTGATTTTTCACTTTTGCTCCAGGCCCACAACAAAAAGTACTGAGTTCAGAGATAGCCAAGCAACTAGCATTACAGAAAGGAGCACAGCAATCGCAGCTTTCATATCTTTCTTAGGACAGGTTACTTTCAAAATTGTTAAATACATTAAAAATATAATGCCCGGTACACACAATAACATTATCGGACAAATGATCGCCCGTTTTTATTTGCATGCTAATCTCAGATCGAACCTGAAGGGTTTACTTTAGTCACGAAAATTCTCATAGGACAGAATAAAATATCGGAAGTGATGTGATGTGTTGTAGTGTATTTGTATTGTATTTTCGGACAACTGTGCTGATTAAATGAAATCGTATGATCGGGCATCGTACGAGAAAATTTTTCGCGCATGTATGATCAGATAATATCGGATGAACTCGCATGATTGTCTCTAAAGCTCTGTACTAACGATCCGATTATCGTGCAATTGCTTTGAAAGCGGTATTTTTCATACGATTTTCTGATTGTGGCTTAGAGCAAAATACTTACACACTCAAAAGGAAAAAATAAAAAAATTCTACTTACATATAAGGACCTGGAAGACCTCCTAAAGCATTAAAACACAAACACGTGTCTTCAACAATAACTGGGCCCTGAATCTGAAAACAATGAATTAAGAAAGGTTTTTGCATATATTACAATTAAAGGCAATGAACATGGACCAAATTAGTCTAATAGTTTTTAATTATTGACACCAATGTGCGGAGGTAGGGGGTGATCTCTTTTTTTTGTTACGCCGATGACTGGCGCAGGGGCATTTTTTTTATTCCTACCGACGACAGGCGCAGGGGCATTTTTAATTCCCACCGATGACTGGTGCAGGGGCATTTTTTTTATTCCTACCGATGACTGGCGCAGGGGCATTTTTTTTATTCCTACTGACAACTGGTGCAGGGGCATTTTTTATTATCACTGACGACTGGTGCAGGGACATTTTTTATTAGCGCTGATGACTGGCACAGGGGCAATTTTTTATTCCCACTGATGACTGGCGCAGTGGCATTTTTTTATTCCCACTGATGAATAACATAGAAACATTCTTTACTTCCAGTGACCACCAATATATGGTCATTATTTTTACTCTAATGCGTCGTCGGTGATCAGTAATCGTTAAAAACGACCCTGTGCAGTGGTAATAAAAAATGCCCCTGTCCCAGGGATAATTTAAAAAAGCCTCTAGTAAACCAGCCTCGTCTTCAAACTCAAAACATTATCTCACAGTCCTGTAGATATTTACAGTCCTTTGAGTTAAGTTCACACCTTTGTATCTGCATTGTCCTGTGATTTTCAGCATCTTTTTGATGTACATTATAGCACACATTGATGCACATTTTTATGCTTTTATTGCCAATGAAAGTTAAATAAATTAGAGTTTTCTAGGAGGTGGGGTTTGTTGTCATGTGTTAAACTGCACAAAAAAAGCATGTTGTATATATTTTTCGTATGCACTCATTGAAGTCCATGAGGCCAAAAGTGCACAGAGTTGCACCAAAAATGAACCTGTACTTTTTTTTCCCAACCCACAGCAGCACACAGAAGTGCTTGGGCCCCACAGGTAAGAATGGCAACCACTTGTCAGGCAACGCGCAACAATCCAGGTGTGATCAGGACCTTAAAGCGGAGTTCCACCCAAAAGTGGAACTTCCGCTTTAAGTCCTCCTCCCCAGCTCCGAATGCTGAAACTGAGCTTTTGGGGAGGAGGGGGGGGGGGGGGGTGCGGATACCCGATTTTTCGGGTACTTCCGCTCCAGTTGCCTTAGGCGATCGGAAGTGGAAGGTCTCCTTCCCCCTCCCTCCCGACGTCTTCTGGGACACAGGACAGGTCCTAGAAGACTTCGGGGCCAATCACAAAGCGCAGCGCTGCTTGCGCAGTGTGTGCCCGGCCGTGAAGCCGCGCCCGGGTGCCCACAGTAGCGATGCCAGTGCCGCGGATGGGAGGGGGAGAGATTCAAGGCTCCCTGCGGCCCCATCGCTGGACCGGGGAGGCAGGTGAGTGTATGTTTATTAAAAGTCAGCAGCTACACTTTTTGTAGCTGCTGACTTTTAATAAACATTCGGAAAGGGTGGAACTCCGCTTTAAACGAAAGCAGTCTATTACACACACTATTAACATTATACAACGTTTCCATGTCCTACATTATGAACATTCTCAGGTTTACCTGCAATACAAAGTCAAATTAACAAAGAAATTAATATTTTCTCTTGTTTCTGAATAAAAAGTAAGATGTCACCCAGTAGATTATAGAATTAGTTGTTCCTCTGCTTACCTCTTTTGCCGCTTCCTTGCACTTGTGAATTGAGATTTCATCTGGTTCTCCTTGGTACTCGGGCACTGGACAAAAAGCAAAATAAATGATTAATGTGACATGCAGACATCCCACCATTAACTCTACATACTATAAAAGGTACTTACAATCAATCTTTTTTGCCACTAATTTACATGGGAACTTGTCTCCCAGGATCTGGACAACCTGTGTATACAATAAAAAAATGGAAGAGTGTAGCCATTTTACAGTTGTTCAAACCGCAGAAAACACAAATAAAAAAAAAAATATAAATAAAAATGTGGGAGAAATAACCTGTTAACAATTTTGTGAAAAAAAAAAAAAAAAAAAAACTTAATTTTAACCACTTCACCCCCCAAAAGGATTTCCCACTGTAGGACCAGAGCACTTTTTGCGATTCGGCACTGCATCACTTTAACTGACAATTGCGCGGTCGTGCGACGTTGTACCCAATCTAAATTTGCGTCCTTTTTTTCCCCACAAATAGAGCTTTCTTTTGGTGGTATTTGATCACCTCTGCGTCATTTCTGATCACTGCTATAAACAAAAAAAAAGAGCAACAATTTTGCAAAAAATTTTTCTTACTTTTTGCTAAAATACAAATCCAAAAAATAAAATATAAAACATTGGTTTTAGCCGATTTATATTCTTCCTCATATTTTTGGTAAAAAAAAAATGCAATCGGTGTTTATTGATTGGTTTGCGCAAAAGTTGCCGCATTTACATCGATTCGGAAGAGTGTACTAAAGCCACGAAAATTCTCCTAAGACAGAATAAAAAATCTGAAGTGATGTCATGTGTTGTAGTGTATTTGTATTCTATTTTTGGACAACAACTGTGCTGATTAAACGAAAATCATACGATCTGGTATTGTAAGAGAAAAATGTTTGTGTTTGTCCGATCTAATGATAATAGGATGAACTGTCATGATCGGTTCTCGAAAGCTCTGTACTAACGATCCGATCATCGTACGATCGTTCAGAAAGCAGGATTTTTCATCCGATTTTTGGATCGGGTGTACGGGCCATTAGACTCGGTTCACACAGGGGAGATCCGACTTCAGGCACGACTTCATAGGCGACTTCAGCGCAACCTGACGCGACCACCATGCCAGGCGACATTGCCTGAGCCAATAAGAGAAAGGAGGGAGGGGTTGCCTTGGTTTAGGGGTTTAGAGTAAATTCTTTTATTCTTCCTGTAAAGTCGCTTCAAAATAGATGGGGACCCGACTTGGAGGGGACTTTTGAATTCTATGGGCACAAGTAGGAAAGAAGTCGCCTTGAAGTCGTACAGGAACCTTTTTTGAAATTGTAGTGTACATTAAGACCGCTCCCATTCACTTCAATGGGATTTCTTCTGTCAAGAGACTTGAGGCGACAAAAGTTGCCTCCCAAAGTCACTGTAGTGTGAACCGGCTCTTAAGCCTCGTACACACGGTGCGACGGCCGTACAACCGAACGTCCAAAATCGTATGTTGGCTGTTGTATCTAGCATACTGACGTGCACTAAGCAATCATACAACCAAGCTGAACGTAGTGACGTGTTATTAACATATAAAGAGGAAGTTCAGGTGAATGTGATTTGTGAATTAGGAACATAGGTTTACACGAACGGACATTTCCGAGTGTTCCTGACTTCTGAGCATGCGTGTTTTTAGTGTTGCCACGTCATCCCTTTAAACCCGAACACATATTAATTACACAGGTTCTAAGGCTGATTGAGGTGGTAATTAAAATCACTTAGTGTCTTTCCTGCATTTAATTAGCCTCAGAGCCTGTGTAAGGGCCGGTTCACACTGAGGCGATCCTAGGCGATTTGCGATCCGACTTGTGTCGCCCCAAAAAAGGTTCCTGTACTATTTTCAAGCGGCTTCTAGGCGAATTGAGCCCATAGAAGTCAATGGAAGTTCGCTTTCAAGTCGGATCCCCGTCTATGAAGAAGCGACTTTCCAGGAAGAAAAACATAATTTTGCCAGAAGACACACCTCTCATGTCCCAGGTACTCATGTTGAAATCGCCTGATATCGCACCGCAATCACTTCGCAATCGCGCCGCTTCGCCTTTTCAAATCGCCTAGCAAAGTCGCCCCGAAGTCGGATCGCCTCAGTGTGAACCGGCCCTTATTCATATGTGTTCGGGTTTAAAGGGATGAGGTGGCAACCCTACGTGTTTTGCACGTACAACTTGTTGGACCAACTACGGTACAACAGTCGTACGACCGCTTGTTGTACAACCAACGTTTTCTAGTCTGCTCATCCAACTTTTGTTGTACGACCGTCGACTGTTCTAATCGTGCGTACTAACGGATGGATGATCGTACAACAAGCGGTCGTACGACCGTTTTCATACAATTGTCGCATCGTGTGTACGACGAGGCTTAAGTGTCTCAAGAAATGAGATAGGTGGTCAGTATATCAGGTGTGATCAAGTGATTGGCAATTTCAGTGATTGGCACCATAGCTTGTAGACTCTATAACTTTCACACAGACCAAATAATATCCACTAATTTGTGTTATTTTTACCAAAGATATTTAGCGGTATAAATTGTGGCCAAAATTTATAAAGAAAAATTACCAATTTGCTAAATTTTATATAAGAAACAAAGAAACATGCATTTTTTTTTTTAACAAAATTTTTGGTCTTTTTTCATTTGTAGCACAAAAAATAAAAAACCCAGTGGTGATCAAATACCACCAAAAGAAAGCTCTATTTCCCAGAAGTGGGCGGGGATGAGGATGATGGCCAGGCTGGTAGCATTCCCAGAAGTAGGCGGGGATGAGGATGACGGCCAGGCTGGTAGCATTCCCAGGAGTGGGCGGGGATGAGGATGACGGCCAGGCTGGTAGCATTCCCAGGAGTGGGCGGGGATGAGGATGACGGCCAGGCTGGTAACATTCCCAGAAGTGGGCGGGATGAGGATGACGGCCAGGCTGGTAGCATTCCCAGAAGTGGGCGGGGATGAGGATGACGGCCAGGCTGGTAACATTCCCAGAAGTGGGCGGGATGAGGATGACGGCCAGGCTGGTAGCATTCCCAGTAGTGGGCGGGGATGAGGATGACAGCCAGGCTGGTAACATTCCCAGTAGTGGGCGGGGATGAGGATGATGGAGAGGCTGGTAACATTCCCAGGAGTGGGCGGGGATGAGGATGACGGAGAGGCTGGTAACATTCCCAGTAGTGGGCGGGGATGAGGATGACGGCCAGGCTGGTAACATTCCCAGTAGTGGGCGGGGATGAGGATGACAGCCAGGCTGGTAACATTCCCAGTAGTGGGCGGGGATGAGGATGATGGAGAGGCTGGTAACATTCCCAGGAGTGGGCGGGGATGAGGATGATGGAGAGGCTGGTAACATTCCCAGTAGTGGGCGGGGATGAGGATGATGGAGAGGCTGGTAACATTCCCAGTAGTGGGCGGGGATGAGGATGACGGAGAGGCTGGTAACATTCCCAGTAGTGGGCGGGGATGAGGATGATGGAGAGGCTGGTAACATTCCCAGTAGTGGGCGGGCATGAGGATGACGGAGAGGCTGGTAACATTCCCAGTAGTGGGCGGGGATGAGGATGATGGAGAGGCTGGTAACATTCCCAGTAGTGGGCGGGGATGAGGATGACGGAGAGGCTGGTAACATTCCCAGTAGTGGGCGGGGATGAGGATGATGGAGAGGCTGGTAACATTCCCAGAAGTGGGCGGGGATGAGGATGACAGATACCCCAAGCAGTCCCATCTATAGATGTGTGCCATCACTGCTCTCCTCTGTACTGTACCTCCTCCAGCTTCTTGGCATTGCCGGTCACAAACACGACGCTTCTAACACCCCCTGCAGCCATCGATGTGTGTATGCTGTTTATCGATGTGTGTATGCTGTATATCGATGTGTGTATGCTGTATATCGATGTGTGTATGCTGTTTATCGATGTGTGTATGCTGTATATCAGAGCACACGATCGGGTCTGGGAGCATGAAACCGGCTACAGCAAACTCCACCTTCTTCCCCGCCCCCTGCACAGCCCATCTCGCCAATCACAAACTAGAAGGAAGACACCGTAACCCGGAAGTACTTATTGCCTGTAGTACATGCGGCTGCTTTTTCCGTACACCAGAATAGCTTCTGACTGATAGAGCACCTAACATTGTCCACCTGAATCTCACTAGCTTACAGTCCTAAAACGCGATACTTATAAACCAACACTAGGTGTCGCTAAAACCCAGCAGTCCGCAATGAAACAAACAAGAACGCCGTTCTATGCACAGTTAGGCTGGACCAATGACTTTTTCCAGCCAGCTGTCATCCAATGAAAAACATTTTTCTGGGAAGCATATGCCAATGAGGAGACGAACACCTATAACCCGGAAGTGCTGAGTGTGTGCTCCATGTGACAGCTGCATGGGATGTCAGAGGCAGTGGGAAGATGAATCTGTTACCGAAGAGTAGTAAGGAGTTCTCCTCCAGCGAGTACTGGGAGCAGTTCTTCAGGCGCAGGGGGGAGCGGGCCTTCGAGTGAGGTACATGTGTGGAACAGAAACCCAAATTACATAAACACGTCGTGGGGTGTGTCGAGGTTCATAGGAGGTATGGTGAGCTTCCGGGCGAGGGGGGACGCGGACTTCTTGACGAGGGTCATGAGCGACCTCCTCTTGAGGAATGATGAGAAGCCATTGTCTAAGTAGAAGGGTGACGGAGACTGTAGGGTACGTCGACAGTGTACCTCGTGTGTGAGTCGTGAAGGCCCAATATCCACAAGCAGAGGAGTAACCGTATACGAAGGGTCTTTTTACAAAAAGTAACCTACTGTCGACCG
>BLSH010056541.1:2029722-2050312 GCA_018402905.1 Glandirana rugosa | reverse complement strand
AAGATGAATCTGTTACCGAAGAGTAGTAAGGAGTTCTCCTCCAGCGAGTACTGGGAGCAGTTCTTCAGGCGCAGGGGGGAGCGGGCCTTCGAGTGGTATGGAGGATACTTGGAGCTGTGTGGGGTGCTGCACAAATACATTAAACCCAAAGACAAGGTGTGTACATGGAGGGCAGGGTCCCCAACAGAACCCTGTGTTCAGTGTCCTATGAGTCTGCATGCAGCACTACTTTAGGCCATGGCCTCGTTCACATGGGGTGTTTTAATCGGTGCCCCGTGCAGGGCATGTTTACTGGCACAGGGATGGACAGTAGGGTTGCCACATCATCCCTTTAATCCAGGACACATATTAATTACACAGGTTCTGTGGCTGATTAGGGTGGTAATTAAACTCACTTGGTTCCTTACCTGCATTAAATTAGCCTCAGAACAACCTGTGTAATTCATATGTGTCCTGGATTAAAGCTATGATGTGGCCACCCTAATGGACAGGTGTTCTGTGCATCCCGCTGTCAGCTATCCCATAGCTGGTAATTGGGACGCAGAAGCTGCACGGACACAACCATTGCGCCCAGTGTGACATCCATGCGGGTGCACGGCCCCAAACGCACCCAGGGTCTGCATCCCCATCAACATGAATGTCACACTGGGAGCAGCAGCTGTGTCCCAATTAACAGCCATGGGACTGCTAACACAGGGATGCACACAACACCTGTCCATTCCTGTGCTGGTGTTCTGTCATAAATGGTAAACTAACCAAAATCTCTAACCACGCCACTTCCGGTGACTCTCCAGCATCATTAATTAGAGATTTGGATGAGTTTGCTGTTTTGCCAGAACACCAGCAGCATAAACACTACAGTACACAATATAATTAGCAAACATTGTTAGTCCGCCTGCTACTAACCAACACCATGTCCGCTGAAGGCGGCAACAACTTTTTCTACAGCCGCTGCTCTGTCAAAACAGCCAACTTGTCGTGTACCGAACTGTATACGCTGCCAGTGTTGTGTCAAAACAGCTAAGTTGTCAATCTCCCAGTCACTGATGCTGGAGAGTAACCATAAGTGACGTGCTTGGAGATTTCGATGAGTAAAGACAGTCCTGCACAGGTTAAACCCCCCCCCCCATGTGAACGAGGCCTATGGGCCCTTACACAAAGCTGTGATCAGTATTCCCTCACAGTGTTAAGCTGCATAACCCTAAAGTAGAAAATTTTACATCCATGGTCTGATCTTGTGCAGATAAGAGGGCGCTGTCTCTTTAAATCAAACCATAAAGTGCCTCAATGCAAAAAGTATAAATTACAAGTATTTCATAGTGCAAAGTGCTCATGTGCATCAGTAAATTCATATACATCAACTTTAACAAAGTGCAAAAGTACTCACTGTCAGCCACAACAAAAAATGACAGTTGTCGCTCAAGACTCCACCAGGTCCTCTTGCATGACAAACCGCAAGGAGTGCCGACAAGGAAAGAGCTTGTCCAAGCTCAAAACATCTGGTAGGGAAAAGAAGTCCTAAAAGTCACACATCATAGCAAAACCTTGTAAAAAAAAAAGTATATGACAGCCTCAGCCTGGGCTCCAGCTAGGCCACGCCCCCAACATATGATTCCCCATGATTACGCTCTAGGGGTGGAGTATAGCACTTTGGGGGTGTGGCCTGGTTGGAGTTCGGGCTGAGGCTGTCATACACCTCTTTACAGGGTTTTGCTGTGATGTGCTTACTAAGGCTGGGTTCACACTAGTCCGGTGTGAATTGCAGCTCCAGTTTCCCTGCAAAGATAAAACGTTGTTCAGCGGTTCCTCAGTGTTTTAGCTGTAGATCTGGATGGATCAGGACAGGATTTTTTCAGAGAGGGAGGTGCTCAGATGACTTTGGAGAGGAGGGGAGGTGTAGGAGAGCATTCCTGTTCTGCGAATCAGATGCGTTCCCATTGAAGATTATGTGCCTGCAATTTGCACCGCACTGCCTAGAAAACGCACACGATCTTTGTGCAATGCGGAGTGCGGATGCAACGCACATATGTGAACCATACCCATTGTAAACAACATGTTTCCAAATGCTCTGCAAATTCAATGCGGTGTAAGCCACATCCGATTTGCGATAGTGTGAACCCAGATTGATGTATATGAATTTGCTGATGCATATGAGCACTTCGCACAGTGAAATATTTGCAAGTTATATTTGCTTTGCGGCATTTTATGGTTTGATTTAAATTGTCAGCGCCCCCTTTTTTGTTCAGTTTTTATTTGTTATCTTGTGTTCAGATATTTGGGGTAGCAGCAGTCTCCTGAAATAGTGATTATTGCAGGACACGGAGCGCAGGTCTGTTATCTATTTATATGGTCTGATCTTGAATATATTTTACACAGTACACATGTAAATGTTTGTGCAAATGTAGATATGGGTGACACATGAGGCTCATTCACACAGTGTGCAGTGTCTGGCATTGTTCTGCGCAGGATAAATGACAGTCATTGCTAGGACTCTGATCACACTAGAGTGCTGGTGTGATGTGCAGATATGCTGCATTTTTTCACAAGGCAGTAGCTTTCACTACACTAGCATAACACACCATGCTACTGTGCAGATACTTGAATAAAATGTCGCCATGTGACACTTCAAATAAAGTTAAGAGGAGAAAAACACGCTGAAATGCACACTACACTCCCCCTTGCCAAACCTCACACTGACAACTGCCTGCATTGTAAAATGTTGCGAATGAGCCAATTTTTGGATATTGCCCTGACAAAAGATCCTACTCTCCTCATTAATCTCAAGTATTGGAGATCCAGGGACACCTAGGTGTCCTAACTACAAGGTGTTGGGATCAATTGAGGGTCTACCGCAAAAAAAAAAATCTTTGCATTAAAGTGCTATTTGTAGAAAAAACATTTTGCACTTGTTGATCTATAAGGAAAAGTTATGTAGCGTAGTTGTCAGTGGTAACTCCACCATTGTTAGCACCAGGTGGCTTTAAAAGTTGCCTAAAGCAGAACCGCACTGCATCTGAGCAACACAAACCAAAAGCACGATTTAATTCATTTTTAACATTCAAAACAAATTCCCTCATCTATCCATGTCTTTATGAGAAATCACTTTAACCCCCCCCTGCATTTCTGGCCATGACCATCTTGAGTAAGGGCAAATGAATCATGCAGCATTTACTTCCTGGAATCCATCGGCCCTTTTAATATGTAAATATGACACACTTTCTTATCTATTTACTAATGCTAGGAGAATATTATTATTATTATAATACAAGATTTATATAGCGCCAACAGTTTGCGCAGCGCTTTACAAAATTAAGGCAGACAGTACAGTTACATTACAATTTGGTACAAGAGGAATCAGAGGGCCCTGCTCGTTAGAGCTTACAATCTAAGATGGAGGGTCAATTGATACAAAAGGTAACAGCTGTGGGGGATGAGCTGATGTAGAGAGTAAGACATTGTATTAGATAGAAGCAGGATAGGCTTCTTTAACCACTTCCTGACCAGCGCCGTAAATAGGCGGCGGTCGGGTATGAGCGGCTCTGCCGGGACATAGCCTGCACCTGCAGGCTATATCCCGGTATCATTTTTTTAGTGCGGACGGTCGGCTATCCACGGGTAATGACCGATCCGGCTCGGGAGCCGCTCCGTCGTTACCCCAGGGGGCGGGAGGGAACATCCCCCCCCTCCTGCCGCCTTCCGCCACTCTTCTCCGGCGTCCCTTCCCACCGGGAGACCGGAGCGACGATCCGGCGCGTCCGCCGGCTGGAAGGAGACCTGACAGAAGCCGTAATCGGCTCCGATCGGGTCTCCTTAGGCAAATTCCATAAGCGACGTCACAACGTCACTTCCAGTTTACACGGCGGCTAACGGCGCCAAATTTTAAAAAATGACAGTATTCAGAATCGCCGTTTTTGGCATCTGAATACTGTGAAGTGCAAAGGAGACCCCCCAGCCCTCCAAAAAGAGTACCTGTCACCATATATTACTATCACAAGGGATGTTTACATTCCTTGTGATAGCAATAAAAGTGATCAGATTTTTTTTTTTAAAGGAACAGTGCTAAAAAATAAATAAAAAAAAAAAGATTTAAATGGCCACCGTCCCCACGAGCTCGCGCAGCAAAGAAAATGCATACGTAAGTCGCGCCCGCATATGAAAGCGGTGTTCAAACCACACATGTGAGGTATCGCCAGAGTGTGAACAATAATTCTAGCAAAAGACCTCCTCTGTAACTCTAACCTGGTAACCATGAAAAAATTTTAAAGCATCGCCTATGGAACTTTTTAAATACCGGACTTTGTCGCCATTCCGCGAGTGCTCGGAATTTTCAACCGTGTCATGTATGGTATCTATTTACTCGGCGTAACATCCTCTTTCGCAATATACAAAAAAATTGGGCTAACTTTACTGATGTCTTATTTTTTAACTCAATAAAATAAAATTCTTCCAAAAAAATTACGATTGAAAGAACGCTGCGCAAATACTGTGTGACAAAAAGTATTGCAACAATCGCCATTTTATTCTCTAGGGTGTTTGAAAAAAAAAATATAATGTTTGGGGGTTCTAAGTAATTTTCTAGCAAAAAAAAATGTTTTTAGCTTGTGACCACCAAATGTAAAAAAGTGGCCCGGTTGGTAAGTGGTTAAATAGAAAGGTTTTTGGGGATCATCTAAAAATGGATAGATTAGGAGACAATCAGACAGATTGAGGTAGGGAGTTCCAAAGGATGGGAGAAGCTCTGGAGAAATCCTGGAGGCGAGCATAGTAAGTCGTTTGTGAGTTTTAGGAGGACAGTTTCTGTGGAGTGGTGTGGATGAAATCCAGACTGAAGTCAGTTGTAGACCAAGGGTTCAAGGATTTTGGAGGCAAAAGGGAGTAAGGAGATAGGTCTTCGGTTGTTAAGATTGGTGGGGTCCAGTGTGGTCTTTTTTGGTATGGGGGTGACTAGTGCATGTTTTAGAGGGTTGGGGAAGATGCCAGTAGAGAGGTTGAAAATATGAGTTAAAGAGTGTAGGATAGAGTCAGAGGGCGACTGTAGTATTTGAGAAGGATTCAAAATAATCAATGTTTGGGAAAGTAAAGTTCTGCTTTAAAATGCTCTCTATACTACAGACTATTATGGCCTTTTGCTTTGCATTGTCTTATTTGTTCTTCGTCCCCTCCTAGTATTGGAGATTGGAGCCCACCACTGCGCCGCTACCTATTGTCACTTAGCGACACTTTGTTTATTTCGGTCCCCTTGGCCTTGAATGAGTCATTCACTAGGCAGCTGTGCAAGCACACAATGATCGCAGCCTTCAGTGGTTCTAAATGAACTTTGTTTATGTTTACATTGCGCTCGCTGAATGCTACCATACACATCTCAACTCTGTACAGACATACAAATGTAAAACATTTGCACTTCAGACCATTTGTTTTCTGCAGGATCTTTCTGCCAGCAAGATCTTGTGTACAGGCCAGTGCTTTTAGGTCCATGTACATAAGCACTTAAGAAATGAATGAACCTTAAGGACTCCTACACACAAATGCATTTGGGCACACAGTGCAAGAATTCAGCATATTTACGCATGGGAGTCACAGTTGTTGGCGTTTAGCCACAGCATATATAAGTCAATGACAGGCTGTTAGTTGTATATGAGTGGTTACACACATACAGTGCGATTCTGTCCCACTTTAGTGCCTGGTCACACCGGCGCAACTTGTCATGCGATATGATAGTTCCAAAACGCATGACAAGTCACACCCTATTGTCTGCAACGGAAGCAGTCAAATCAATGCGACTCCGACTCCACCAATTTTGAAAGTAGTTCCTGCACTACTTTTTGTAAGTTCAGGTGTGACTTGCATAGAAATCTGTGCTTAAAGTCACACAGATGTCTTCAAAGTTGCACTTGAAGTCGCACGGACATGCAACTTTGAAATCTTGTGGCTTCAAGTGAAGTTGCACGATTTCGAAGTTGGATTTAGTGTGACAAAAGACTTGCTGTCTAGAGACACCATTTGAGGAGACGAGAGTTGACATTTACTATCATTTGAGGAACCCAGCCTGTAATTGATGATCATTTTTAAATATCATTTTTATATCTCGTTTTCACTAATATAATGTAATTATTGCGAACAAGATGCTCTGCCCCTTTTCTGTTCATCTGTGTTAAAGATCTTGGAAGTAAGCAACCTGTCTTCATTGAGATTTTGGAGTTACTTGAGGGTATAAGTGATCATCATAAGTGATCATGATTGGCAATTGTTGGCACCAGGAGTACTTAAAAGAGAAGTTCAGGATTTGTAAAAAAACATACATTTATACTCACCTAGGTGGCTTCAGCATCGATCCGATGTTGCATCTGTCCCCAATCGGTTCTGTAGTGAGAACTGAGCGATCAAACACCACTAATCGCTCAGTTCTCCCTCTCCTCTTGGAGCAGAGACTGGTGATTGTCAGTCACCAGCTCTGTGCTCTGCCCCTCCAGCGCTCACTGAAAGGCTGGGCAGTGGAGGGAGTGAGAGGTGCTGGCTCAGGCTCTCAGCAGATCACTGAGAGGCTAAGTCAGATATCGGTGTTGGTTGGATACTGACCATATGGTCGGGATCTTTTCAGAGCCTGGACCAGCTCTGTGATGTCAGCTGAACACAGAATGAAGTGCACTCCTGTGATCCATTGGAGAAGTATGGCCAAAATAGCTTTGACCATGCTTCTCCTTTAATTTTGACGTACTAAAGCAAAACCAATAAAACCAACTTACTTCACTAATCACTATCATCTTTGGAATATACACTGAGCTGTGCAGGTGAGGCTTTGTTTATATTGTTAGTACACTTAAAAGATGGCTGAAGTCCTGGCATCCAGAAGAAGCCGAGGAGATGATGCCAGTGCTAGGAGGTTAGTATTTGTGGCCTTTTGTTCTGCTTTAACCCTCCCCTTTATTTGGCTTTAAATATACTCACTAGGGAGCTTTACTAAGTGTTGGAAGAATTAATTACAGCAAAAAGGAGAGATCCTTTCACCACCTACTGTACACTGCATTCATTCAATGATAAAAGCTGGCAACAGGTCTTGGTCTGCACCAGGTTTAACTTAACCGATTTGTACATCTTGTTTCTCGCAGGTGCTAGTGGTGGGTTGTGGCAACTCAGAGTTAAGTGAAAGGCTATACGATGCTGGATGCCAGAATCTGACCAACATTGATGTGAGCGAGGTGGTCATTCGCCAGATGAATGAGCGAAATGCCAAAAAACGACCTCTGATGACGTACCAATTGATGGATGCCACACAGACTACATTTCCTGATTCCCACTATCAGGCTGTGTTGGATAAGGGGACATTGGATGCCATACTCCCTGATACAGAAGAGAAAACTCTGGAAACTGCTACAAAATTGCTGGTTGAAATTGGGCGTGTCTTGCAATTTGGTGGACGATATTTGTGTGTATCTCTGGCTCAAGGCCATGTCTTGGACAAACTAGTAAATCAGTTCTCCGAAGGAGGATGGATGGTTCGAGTTCATCAAGTATCAGAGGGCAGCAGCAATGAGTCTGGCAGTCAGTTTCCTTTACCAGTGTTTGTATTTGTGATGACAAAGGTACGACAGATGCCAGGCTTTCCACAAGTCTTGGAAATGATGGCTGATAAGGAGGGTGCCAAGCCTCTGCGTTGTTCAAACCCTGATGAACTAAAGGCAGCAGTGAAAGAACGACAGCAATATGCACTAATCCGTAACCACCTGACCCAAAATCAAAATTCTCAGGAAGTGTCATTAGACTTGTGTGATGGAGATTCTGGAAGAACTCGTTACACCTTACATGTGGTAGATAGTCCTACAGTACGCCTATCTCATGCCAATCACTTTGCTGTATTTATAAGTAAGTTTTTTTTTTTCTTTTATGTTCTAATACTATTTCTGTATGATTTTTCACTGGGTGTAATATGAATAAGTCAAGGTCAGACACCCGTCTTAAAGTAGAGTTCCATCCACATTTTTCACTCCTCACCATGCAGCACTAATGTGCATCCTTAAAATGAATTGTCAATTTATTATTTTTTTTTCTGTTCAGTTACCTGATTTATGCCTATATCTAATTTCACTTCCTCCTTTAGGGGCCGCGATGCCATACGTAATTTCCGGCTTTGCATTGGCTCCTGAGAGATCTTGGTCAGCTTGACATGGCACTGCTCCTGTAACATTATCCATTGGCGTCTATGGAAAATCTTTGTCAGCTTGACATATCACGGCTCCAGTAACATTTAACATTGGCATCTATGGAAAATCTTGGTCAGCTTGACCCAGATTTTCCATAGAAGCCAATCTTAAATGTTACTGGAGCCATGCCATGTCAAGCTGACCAAGATTGCACCACACTGCACATGGTGAGATCGGCATTGGTAGCCAGCATGCACGGAATCCAGGAAAAAGGACACTGCGGCTCCAGATGCCCACACTGGAGATGGCCGCGCTGTGCAGGAACTTCGCAAAGTAAGAAAACGATGCTGCACAAATAAAAAACTGGGCATAGTTTACAGCATACCTTTGTTACATTGCATGAGTATTCTAGAGGAATTTTTAACTTAAAAGTCATATTTCGGCTGGAACTTAAGGAGGCTTATGGGTTGGTTTACTAAAACTGGAGAGTGCAAAATCTGGTGCAGCTCTGCATAGAAACCAATCAGCTTCCAGTTTTTTTTTTGTCAAAGTTTAATTGAGCAAGCTGCGTTAGAAGCTGATTGGCTACCATGCACAGCTACACCAGATTTTGCACTGTTCAGTTTTAGTAAATCAACCCCTATGGAAAGCTACTCCTCTAAGGGATTTGCCATTTGTAAACATTTTCATATATAATATGGATTCAGATTTACATATACACTATATTACCAAAAGTATTGGGACACCTGCCTTTACAGGCAAATGGACTTTAATGGCATCCTGGTCTTAGTCTGTAGGGTTCAATATTGAGTTGGCCCACCCTTAGAACACCTTTGAGATGAATTAGAGTGGAGACTGCAAGCCAGGCCTTCTCATCGAACATCAGTGCCTGACCTCACAAATGCACTTCTGGAAGAATGGTCAAACATTCCCATAGACACTCCTAAACCTTGTGGACAGCCTTCCCAGAAGAGTTGAAGCTGTTATAGCTGCAAAGGGTGGGCCAACTCAATATTGAACCCTACGGACTAAGATTGGGATGCCATTAAAGTTCATGTGCGTGTAAAGGCAGGCATCCCAATACTTTTGTTAATATAGTGTGTATATCATTCCTTTTTACCCCACACTTTGTTTTCACTTTTTATCTTTTTCTTCTTGTCAGCTTCTTACCAACATTTGAGTCCTAGTGGTAATGGAACCTAATTTAAAACCTAACTCCGGTTTAATTTAATTTTAAATAATTTAGGCCAAGCTGGCCCAAACAAAGTATTTCCATTACTAAAACATGCACCCACTGTCAGCACTGTATAAACTGTATGTTGCATCAGCTACATGCAGTATACAATGTTGTGTTCTGGGCAGCGGGACGGAGACTTCCTATCTCATTTCCAGGATAAAATCAAGTGCTGCTCAAACATTCCTAGGAGGCCTTGTATGCATTCATTAAAAAAAAAAGCAGAAAAAACACACAAATGTCCAGGCGCATTAACTGGTACCCGAATCGAGGGATGCTGTCTGCGCTAAAGCCACTGCTGTCCCAAACTCATAGACCAATGAGATTAGAAATAGACCAAAAAGTGGGAAAAAGCACTGTACCATATCAGAGTCATGAAAAACAATCCTTAGTTGATAAAAGTATGTATATTTATTCCATTAGGAAAACAAAACATAGCCTACAGATGACAGGGAACGGCCAATCATTGACGTTGCCAACCAAACTAGATGATAAAGTACCTGAAGATTGGAGCCGCATGAATGACAAGGAATCTCCTGGAGATTTTCTTTTGTTTTCCCAATGGAATAAATATACAGTGGGTACGGAAAGTATTTAGACCCCCTTAAATTTTTCACTCTTTGTTATATTGCAGCCATTTGCTAAAATCATTTAAGTTCATTTTTTCCCTCATTAATGTATGCACAGAACCCCATACTGACAGAAAAACACAGAATTGTTGACATTTTTGCAGATTTATTAAAAAAGGAAAACTGAACTATCACATGGTCCTAAGTATTCAGACCCTTTGCCCAGTATTTAGTAGAAGCACCCTTTTGATCTAATACAGCCATGAGTCTTTTTGGGAAAGATGCAACAAGTTTTTCACACCTGGATTTGGGGATCCTCTGCCATTCCTACTTGCAGATCCTCTCCAGTCCTGTCAGGTTGGATGGTAAACGTTGGTGGACAGCCATTTTTAGGTCTCTCCAGAGATGCTCAATTGAGTTTAAGTCAGGGCTCTGGCTGGGCCATTCAAGAACAGTCACGGAGTTGTGAAGCCACTCCTTCGTTATTTTAGCTGTGTGCTTAGGGTCATTGTCTTGTTGGAACGTAAACCTTCGGCCCGGTCTGAGGTCCTGAGCACTCTGGAGAAGGTTTTTGTCCAGGATATCCCTCTACTTGGCTGCATTCATCTTTCCCTCAATTGCAACCAGTCGTCCTGTCCCTGCAGCTGAAAAACACCCCCACAGCATGATGCTGCCACCACAATGCTTCACTGTTGGGACTGTATTGGACAGGTGATGAGCAGTGCCTGGTTTTCTCCACACATACCGCTTAGAATTAAGGCCAAAAAGTTCTATCTTGGTCTCACCAGACCAGAGAATCTTATTTCTCCCCATCTTGGAGTCCTTCAGGTGTTTTTTAGCGAACTCCATGCAGGCTTTCATGTGTCTTGCACTGAGGAGAGGCTTCCGTCGGGCCACTCTGCCATAAAGCCCCGACTGGTGGAGGGCTGCAGTGATGGTTGACTTTCTACAACTTTCTCCCATCTCCCGACTGCATCTCTGGAGCTCAGCCACAGTGATCTTTGGGTTCTTCTTTACCCCTCTCATCAAAGCTCTTCTCCCCCGATAGCTCAGTTTGGCCGGACGGCCAGCTCTAGGAAGGGTTCTGGTCGTCCCAAATGCCTTCCATTTAAGGATTATGGAGGCCACTGTGCTCTTAGGAACCTTAAGTGCAGCAGAAATTTTTTTGTAACCTTGGCCAGATCTGTGCCTTGCCACAATTCTGTCTCTGAGCTCTTCAGGTATTTCCTTTGATCTCATGATTCTTATTTGCTCTGACATGCACTGTGAGCTGTAAGGTCTTATATAGACAGGTGTGTGGCTTTCCTAATCAAGTCCAATCAGTATAATCAAAACACAGCTGGACTGAAATGAAGGTGTAGAACCATCTCAAGGGTGATCAGAAGAAATGGACAGCACCTGAGTTAAATATATGAGTGTCACAGCAAAGGGTCTGAATACTTAGGACCATGTGATATTTCAGTTTTTCTTTTTTAAAATAAATCTGCAAAAATGTCAACAATTCTGTGTTTTTCTGTCAATATGGGGTGCTGTGTGTACATTAATGAGGAAAATAAATGAACTTAAATGATTTTAGCAAATGGCTGCAATATAACAGAGTGCGAAAAATTTAAGGGGGTCTGAATACTTTCCGTACCCACTGTAAATGCTTTTATAAACTAAGTATTGGTTTTCAAGGCTCTGGTATGGTACAGTGCTTTTTCCCATTTTTTTGGTCTATAAAATACACAGCTTCTTGTGAATGGCTGCACAGCTTATACAGCACTTGACAGTAGGTGCATGTAATAGTAATGGTATTTGTTTGGACTATCTTGGCCCAACAAACTATTTTAAATGAAATTAAACCTAGATTCAGTTTAAATGTGACCAGAAAATCCCTACTCTTTCTATTTTTAAAGTGTTGGAATGGAAGTGCAATTATTTTAGTAAATATAAACATTTTCTTTTCAGCAGTATATAGTAGTCTTGCGACTTCTATAAGTGTCTGGTTAAAGCTTATTGGAGGAGTTTTCCTTCTCCTCTGACTGTCCTATGAGGCTATAGGTAGGACCCCTGACCCTCTGTCTGGACAGTGCTGATTGGCCCTGTGCTGATTTCATGCACCCTACCAAGAAAAATAAACTCCAAAGGCACTGCTCTATCAAGAGATAAATTGGGGACAGTGGAAGAAGGAAAGGATCAGAGAAGGCAGGATTAAACAGCCTTTTTACACAATGCAGAGGATTAATCCCTTAGGTTCCACAGTGAGTATAACAAGCATGCTTTACTGCATGTACAGACTGATTTTACTGTTGTAGGTTTGGTAACACTTTAACTGCTTGCCACCCGCCCACAGTCAAATAACAGTGGGACCGTGCAGCTCTTCTTCTGGGTGGACGTCCTATGATGTCGCCCCAGAACGGCTGCTGTCGCGGGGCCACTCGGCTCGGCAATTGCGTCGTGTTGCATGGACACAGCATGACCCCGATCTTTGTAAAGAGACGTGACCACGGCTCTTTAACCCTGTGATCGCCTGTGTCCAATCAAACAAAGGAAATGTTGGAAATTGGCTCTCCTCACCACACACAGATTGTGTGGCGAGGAGAGCGGATCAGCGGCATCTCCTCACAGGGGACACGGAGACATGTGCCCTGATTACAATAAAGCGCCATCAGTGCCCACCAGTGCCAGAAATCATTGCCCACCAGTGCCACCAATCAGTGCCCATTATTGATGCCAGTCAGTGCTGGCTATCAGTGCCACTCATCAATGCCCATTAGTGCCGCCCATCAGTGCCACCTATCAGTGCCCACCAGTGCCACATATCAGTGCCCATAAGTGTGTCATATTAGTGCCTCTTCATCAGCCCATGAGTGGGGCATATTAGTGCATCCTCATCAGTGCCCATAAGTGCCGCCTCAGCAGTACACATAAGTACCACCTCATCAGTGCCCATCAATGTCACATATCAGTGCCCATCAGTGAAGGAGAAAAATTAGGACAGAAACTAAGAAAAACTTTTTTTTTTTTTTTCAAAATTTTCGGTCATTTTTTTTCAGTAAAAAATAAAAAACCCAGCAGTGATTAATAAATACCACCAAAAGAAAGCTCTATTTGTGTGAAGAAAATGATAAAAATTTCACATGGTTACATAGTAGCATGACCGCACAATTGTCATTCAAAATGCAACAGCGTTGAAAGCTGAAAATTGTCCTGGGCAGGAAGGGGGTGAAAGTGTTCTGTTGGCAATTGGTTAAAGTGAACCTATGGTTTTCCCATATAAGAGAATGCAGCATGGCCCCCTCCACAGCTTTGACTTTGCTTCTGTTCTAGGAATGAAATTGGACCATAACTCAAGTCAGTTTAAAGCAACCTGTCAAGCAACAAAAAAAGTTCTTCTTCCTTATTCCTTATTCTTCTTCCTCCTTTAGTCTTTTTCTTCCTCCTTATTCTCCTTCTCCATGTAATTATTCCCCTGCTTATTTTTTTTTTTACTTCTATTTTATAAACTATTAATGATTCAAACTTTTTTTTGTTTACTTTGTTAATATTTTTATACCTTTAACACAGATTTAAACTTTTCAGATTAAAAAAAGCACAAAAATAATTTTTTGTTTCATTTGTAAATAACTTTTCAATGCTTTTGTACCATTGCTGACTGCTGAAGTGTAAATAAAATAGTTGCAGTAGGTATTGGTAACTGGTATCAACGAGTACTAAAACAAAAAATATCGGCACTCGTAAAGAAAAAAAAATGGAATCGGTGCACCCCTAGCAGCTGTCACAAAACACTCTGGACTCTGTACATGTAATAATAGTTTATATTATATTCCTTTTTATATAATGTGCCTTAATTTATGTTTTTTCCATATCTTAATGCAGACCAAACTGACCAAGAAAAGCAAGAGCACTTGAGTAGGAGATTCTATCCTTGCATGTGTTGGGCCTTGTTCATAGCATGGTGCAGAAACATCGGTTTTTCTGTATGCGTTCTGCAAGGGCTCAAAGGAAAAATGGTTCTCTATGTGCCCAGTTCACACCACAATGTGCAGATTTTTTTCTGCGCAGGAATCTGCAACATGTATGCAGTTTTTTTGCACCTAAACAAAAAAGACATGAAATCAACATTGGTATGAACAGGGCACATAACTGATGCACATGAAAACTGATGTCAATGTTCATGAAAACTGATGTAAAATTATTATAAATACAAGTCTTTTCAAGTGAAATCTGTGTGGTTTTCCCAATAGTTTTCATGCACGTATGGTGTGAAAGAGCCCTTAGTGGTTGTAAATCCTAAACATTTTTTTTACCTTAATGCATTCTTTACTAAAAGGTAAAATATGTTTAGGTTAAAGCATTGTCCCATCACCTCCCCAATACTTATGTGAGCCTTCACTTGATCCAGCGATGTTGCCTGTCTGTAGTGGCTCTCCACGCTCTCACAGGGTTTGCCGAGAGCAGTGTGAGTCATTGATTCCCACGCCTGTCAGTCAAATCTTGTGACAAGTAAACGGAGGGCTGTCAGTGGACAGAGGCAACGCAGCTCAAGATCAAGCATGCAGGTGTGCCACGATAGGAAGCGGCTTCCACAATGAGAAGAGGAGGAGCCAGGAGCACCGGAGGGGGACCCGAGAAGTGACGGTTTGGGGCCACTCTGTGCAATTCCATTGTACATGGAAGGTAAGTATAAACCTGCTTGTTATTAAAATAAATAAAAAGACTTTACAATCACTTTAAAGTATAACTAAAAGCAAAACTTTTTTAAAGTTTTTGGATAGAGTGGAAAGGGCCACCTGTTCTGTGTTTTTTTTTGTTTTTTTTTGTGTTTTTTTTCTGTTGGTGCCCCTGTTGGGGAGGATCACCCTCTATTTGTACGGTTTACTGTTATTGTCGAAAGTAAAAGAAAATGCTTAACTTCGGGTTTATATCAGAACAGTAATAGAGGGGGAGGGGAAATCTTCCAATGGGGACACTAGTACTGGTGACACCTTGGGATTTCTTCACTTTGGAGGGATTTCCTCTCACTTCCTGTTTTGGCTATGTGACGGGAAATGAAAAAAATACGCCCCCCCCACCATGGGACACAGGTGGAAAAAAAAATACTAATAGGGTTATAACCCTCCCTTACTCTGAAATGAAAAAAAGTTCTCCCTTTAGTTATACTTTTTCATATAGTCACACTACACTATTTGTCACAATATATGTGAATCTGTGAGGATTTTGTATGCTTAGAATTGTCTGTTTGGATACCAAATATTTCATAGGAATACAAATACATAATCATGTTCAACAGTTAATATCCCCTAAATAATATATAATGTTTAACATTTTAATGTCATTTTTAATTCTATAACTTTGATTAAACCAAAATTTTGTAATCTTGCTATGAAATGTTTGCTCAGGCAATTCCTGTTATAGGATGACAACACCCTATCTCTGAATGGTTTTCCTGCGTTGTCACCCTGACACATGCTTCCAGTGAACAGTATAAAAAGCTTACTGATACACATGGTGCACAAATGCTTGGCCAGTGTCACCATCAGGAAGCCTGTACTGGGCAGTGATGTGCCCATACAATCATTTCATATGTAGTGCTTAGCAAACTAACGCAGATCTAATCCCTAACTGGGTGACATTTTATAGGAATGTGTTCTTCATGCCCCTAGCAAATAGTCTACTTTCTTCATTTTTAGGAAGCATCTGTGGGCAGGGCTAGAAAATGCAGGAGTAACCCCGCCCCCCAAGGACTTATAAAATCATTCAACAAAGATGAACATAATTTACACTGGAAAGGTGAATACCTTTTTTTATATTTTTTGTTACTGCAATTACATTTGGATTCCTGTTTTCCAGTTCCCCAGGGAAGAGAAACAGAGTGGTTGTTTGGTTCTGAACCTGGACGGAAACAATTGGCAGGAAGCGCTGGGTTCCGTCGTCTGATAATCGCGGCATTGCACAGGGATCAGAACTATGAAAGCATGGAGGCTATTCAGTCAGAGTTGACTGCTAAAGTTCTAGAACTAGCTCCGTCCGGATTGCCAGATAACCACCAGGTAAAGTTGTGTGCTGCCACCACTATAGGCCACTGAATCTGGAATCTTAAAGTGTTACTAAACCCAGGACCCTGCATTCACTATATCTGGTCTCACACAATACACAGAACATGGAAATGCAATAGTTTTAGTAAATATAAACTGCTAAATACCTTTTTTCATCAGCAGTATATAGCAGTCTTGTGGCTTCTATCAATGTCTGGTTAAGTGGTTGTCAACTCGTGACAAGCACTTTAATCTACAGGTAAGCCTATTATGAGGCTTACCTGTAGGTGCCTTGCATATCTCCTAAACCTGTATGGTTCAGGAGATATGCAGTGTTCTGTATGTGCTGACGTCATTTCCGCACATGCGCAGTGAAGAAACGGCCTCCGTGCCGTTTCTTCACTGTGATTGTGCCGTGACTGGCGGCTCTGGTGCGCATGGCAAGGAGTGACGTCACGCAACTCCGCCCAGTCAGAGACGGAGTCGCAGCCCCGGAAGGAAGAGGGGCTGAAGATGGTCGCTGTCAGCACAGGGGACAGCGCTGGACGTCGCTGGCTTCGTTTGCAGGTAAGTGGCACATAATGGGCTACTATGCAATGCATAGTAGCCCATTATGCATCTACTTTACAGGGGAATGTAGAGGAAGTAAAACCCATCTGGGTTTACTTCCTCTTTAAAATATTAAAATTGATATGTGTACCACCACTACAATAGTTACATAAAAAAAGTCCATGAATAAATTGTCCATAGAAATGATGAAAGGTAAGGGGATAGCCGCTGTCGTATAGGTGTTTAGGTTACAACACACTGTGCCAAGGTGATTCCAAGCACTCACACGAAATAGCACTCAGAACCGAGTGCCAGCGTGGGTGCATGTAAAAAGACTAGCGTCCTAGTCCGCAAAGATGGCTGCGAGTGATGTCACTACTGGTTCCACCCCATATATGTTACGTCCGTAGGCAGGACTTCGTCAGCCTGCTGGCGATATCGGGATTGAAGGAGTCTGGGGTGAGCTTTGTGACCTCTCTGAGGTTGAATCTGTGAGGTGAGGGGGCTTGTACTATTGGTGGTGGATAGCTTGGAATCACCTTAGCACAGTGTGTTGTAACCTAAATACCTATACCACAGAGGCTGTCCCCTTACCTTTCATCATTTCTATGGACCATTTATTCATGGACTTTTTTATGCAACTATTGCAGTGGCGCTACACATATTGATTTTAATATTTTATGAGGTTTTTAGAATTTTCTTTTAGTGTTTAACTGCCTCGATCCTGTATGTATTCATTTGGTCAGCGCTGAATATTATATGTGTTATATCTTAAGTGTCTGGTTAAAGCTTGTAGGAGGAGTTTTCATTCTCCTCTGACTGTCCTATGAGGCTGCAGGACCCCTAACCCTCTGGACAGTGCTGATTAGCCCTAAGCTGATCACATGCACTCTCCCAAGAGAAATAACTCTCTATCAATGCACATTAAACTGAGCATGTGCAAAGTGCCTCCTAAGGCTCTGTTTTATCAGGAGATGGATTGGGGACTGTAAAAGGAGGGAAGGATCAGAGAAGACCGGATCAAACAGCCTTTTTACACAATGCAGAGGATTAACCCCTTAGGTACCACAGTGAATTTAACAAGCATGCTTTACTGCATATACAGACTGATTTTACTGTTGTGGGTTTAGTAACACTTTAAGACTAATTAAAAAATAAATGCTGGTTAATTTAGAAAAAAATGTCCTTGCTTCCTCAAAGAAACACTAAATTACTGTAAAGATAATACTTTCTTTGCTTGTTCCAGTCCAGCTTTGACAGCTCCTCCCCTTTCCAGAAGCCCAATTTGTGGCATTTCTGTTGTTGAGCACTTTCGTCATTTACACTCATCAGGATAGTGGTGTAAAAAAAAATTTCAGTGCCAAAACCAAAAATTTAACATGCACTTGGTCAAAACCGAAATTGACAGTTTTTAAAAAAATATATATATATCTTTACAAATAATTGTATTGAATGGGACTTTTTGATATCATGAATTTAAATGAATATGAATTTATTATCATCATTATCGACACCTTTTGAAGCGGTGTTAAAAATCCTTCTTTCTGCATGATTGGTGCATATTTGGTCAGTTAACCACTTAAGGACCGGAAGGATTTACCCCCTTAATGACCAGGCCATTTTTGTGATACGGCACTGCGTCGCTTTAACTGACAATTGCGCGGTCGTGTGAAGTTGTACCCAAACAAAATTTACGTCCCGTCCCCCCCCCCCACAAATAGAGCTTTCTTTTGGTGTTATTTGATCACCTCTGCGGTTTTTATGTTTTGCGTTGTAAACAAAAAAGGAGCGACAATTGTGAAAAAAATATATATTTTTTGCTATAATATAGCCAAAAAAAAAATAAAAAAAAACGAATTTCTTCCTCAGTTTAGGCTAATATGTATTCTGCTATATATTTTTGGTGAAACATTTGCAATAGGCATATATTGATTGGTTTGCGCAAAAGTTATAGCGTCTACAAAATAGGAATAGATTATGGCATTTCTATTATTGTTTTTATTTTTTTACTAGTAGTGGCAATCTGCGATTTTTAGCGGGACTGCGACATTGCAGCAGACAGATTGGACACTTTTGACACTTTTTTGGGACCATTGGCATTTATACAGCGATCAGAGCTAAAAATAGCCACTGATTACTGTATAATTGTCATTGGCAGGGAAGGGGTTAACATTAGGGGGAGATCAAGGAGTTTAGTGTTCCCTAGGGAGGTGTTTCTAACTGTGGGGGGGGGAGTGTAGTTACTGGGGGTAGAGAGAGAACGCTGTTCCCGATCACTGGGAACAGCAGATCTCTCTCCACTTCCCTGTCAGGATGGGGATCTGTTTGTTTACATTAGCAGATGCCCATTGTGGCTCTCTGTAGAGCGGTTGCGGGTGGCCCGCGGACATCGTGGCCGTCAGCCACGCGCATAGGCTCCGTAGACATGCATTGGGCGCCTGCTGAGCCCATTCCCGTGACCGGCGTACAATGACGGCGATTCGTGGGAACATGCTGACCTGCCGCACAAAATGACAGCCGCTGGTCGGCAAGTGGTTAAATAAGAACGCACCAAAAACTGCACCTCTCCATTGAAATGCATCGAAACCCAGCAAGAATGCATCAAAAAATGCACCCCTCTTGCATTTTTGATGCATTTTTGAGACACTAGCTAGGTAAAATCATGGGTGTTTTTGGCAGCCATTATAGGCACTTTTTTTTTTTTCATTCGCACAATGCTGAAAACCCCATTTTCGACCAATAATTTTCGGTGGCCAGAATTTCGGGGCATTACTAAGAGCAGGGCTGACAGTTCTCTTCAAGTCATTGGAGAAAGGCAGGGGAGCACTGAGAAGCCCCCTCTCCCTGCATAAACTTTTATTGAGCATGAGGGCAGAGCAGAGTTCCCTTGATTCCACCCATATTTACTGTGAGCGTGCCTGTGAATTTATACCAGACAGTCGCTCTTATGACACCCCCCCCCGCCCCTTCCTTTCTAGCTGACACAATGGGGTTTATTTACTAAAGTTAGAGAGTGCAAAATTAGTCACAATTCTGCTTAGAAACCAATCAACTTCCAGGTTTTATTGCTAAAGCTTAATTGAACAACCTGAGGTTAGAAGCTGATTGGTTTCTACTCAGAAATGTGACTAATTTTGCATTCTTTAGCTTTAGTAAATAAACACCATTGCTTCCTTCTGTTTGTGCTGTGATGGTGCTGGTGTTGGACAATCAGCACTAATCAATTATTTGTTCCATTCCAAGCAGCGTGGTTGATAGGGTTGCCACCTCATCCCTTTAAACCCGAACACATATTAATTACACAGGTTCTGTGGCTAATTAAGGCAGTAAACTCAGTTGGTGCCTTATCTTCATTAAATTAGCCTCAGAACCTGTGTAATTCATATTTCGGGTTTAAAGGGATGAGGTGGCAACCCTAGTGGTTGGGCAGTGCTAGTGCCAAGAATGGGATGTGCTGTTCACCACACTAGCTCTGGATCTACCGCACCATTTGAAGTGGGACAAAGTACTACATACACTTTGAGCCATGGGGGACAGCATATAGAAAACATGGTGAGAGCCAATCATTTTACAGGAGAAAGAGAGAAATAAGACAGCTGTATAGTAGGCTGTATATTCTAAAAATGTTTGCTGGGCTGTAGTGCTAATTCTTAGGGGAATACGTATGCAAAAATGAGTCTGTACTACTATAGGACGAAAGAGGAAAAGAAACTGTTGAAAATTTTTCAAAATATTTTTACATTTAGTCAGGGAGTTATTTGTCAGAACTCATTACACAGACATTGTCTGCTGCTCGTCTTAGTATAGTGGAAGCAGGTACAGAGTCAGTAAGTAGTTTTTCATAGGTAAAAATCATCAGGATGTCATAGCCTGGTGGCCTAACTCAACATCAGTAGTTGGGGTCTGATGCTTAGCTGTCCAGTCCAAGAGCACTATGGGCTGCTCAGCAAATGCAGAGAAATGCTTTATCAACTTCTCATACTTTACATTTATCTTACTTTACATTTTCCTGAACGATCGTTTAATCCCCATTTCAGTAGTTTTTTTTTTTTTTTTTTTTTTTTAATTCTTTAGTTAGAG
>BLSH010056541.1:2003813-2029712 GCA_018402905.1 Glandirana rugosa | reverse complement strand
TCGTCTTAGTATAGTGGAAGCAGGTACAGAGTCAGTAAGTAGTTTTTCATAGGTAAAAATCATCAGGATGTAATAGCCTGGTGGCCTAACTCAACAACAGTAGTTGGGGTCTGGTGCTTAGCTGTCCAGTCCAAGATCACTCTGGGCTGCTCAGCAAATGCAGAGAAATGTTTTATCAACTTCTCATACTTTACATTTATCTTACTTTACATTTTCCCGATCGATTGTTTAATCCCCATTTCAGTTCTTTTTTTTTTTTTTTTTTTTAATTCTTTAGTTAGAGGTCAAGGAATTTTACAAAATTACTTACAAATACAATATTTAGGTACAAAATTAGATAAAGGCACATCACGGTATAATTAGTACACAATAACTACTAAAAGAATAACATACCGGTGATCAACTTAGACCCACATTATATAATTCCAAATGGACAACAATGGATTTTGGCAAATTCCATGAACAGTTTTGTGTTTTTAAGATAACAAGGTAAAGGATCAGCCAAAAGAACTGAACCCATAAAAAGGAAAGTACAGAAAAAGCGGTTAAAGTGGTTGTTAAGCCACTTTGACTAATTTTTACCATCCCCTCTGTGTGTGTGATTTTATAATAAAAATGTGCTGATTATACCTCATTTCACAGCACCGATCAATACTTATGTGACCGGCTGGATCTCTCCTCTCCCTGTCTTGACAGCTGCAGCGGGCGGGGCCGAGATTCCCCCCTGACGTCACACGGGACGAGAGGAGGAGAGAGCCTGTTGATCAAGTGATCGCAAAGCGGCGCTGTGAAATGAGGTATAATCAGAATTTTTTCATTATAAATCACACACACAGGGGGGACAAAGGATTAGGACACAGAGGGAATGGTATGAAAATAACAGTTATTCCAACAGCAGGAGGGGCGGGAGCGGGCACTGTCACAAGCTGACAGGAGGAGAACGGATGACAGAGGCATGTAAACTGACAACGGTGTCAGGGCTTAGCAGCCATGATATACTGTGGTCATTTTACAGAGGGGAGGGCAGAAATTGGCAAGATCAGCCAGGTATTTCAAGTGATACAAGGGGCCAAATTACATAGCACAAGCACTGTGCTGTACAACATGCTTTAATGGGATAGTCTCTATAGAAAAAATAGGGAGTCCAGATCTTCCAATATTTACCTGTTTGCTCCTTCAAAGTCATTGTAAGATTTTCCATAACCTAAATGTCTGTGATTCTCATCTTCCAATGAGAAACTGTAGGGGGGCTCGTACTTTTCCAAAAGGCCGGAATACAGGCCCTGGCTGCCCTAAGTAAATGTCTCAACCCAGTTCTTTAGCACACTATTAAAGTGGGTCATTCTTTTCAGATCCCATTTCTATCAGCTGGAGGAGACATAGGAACCCGAACAGTGCAATATCGTGGACAGAGTGAACTGAGTGGGGAATATGTAGTTGAGGATGCCCGAGGGGATGGAACTAGCTACTTCAGGCGTCTTATATTCCTCAATAACCAAAATGTGGTGCAGTCTGAAGCCAGACTACTGCCAAGTGCCACCCAAAGAGGTAAGAGACAGGATGCTTGTGTTTTAGATTATATTTGATGAAAAATGTAGTGCTCCTTCCATTTTTTTTTTTTTTTTTTTTAATCAATTTCTAATTTCTATTCCTTACATCTGCTTTCTAACATATTTGTACTGCTAGACCCCCAACTGATAACTATATTCTCATTGGATAACCATTTTTTTCATAATACCTGAAGGCTATCTTTGCACCTGGCAATCGTAGGGCAGACCCTACAGCCAGTAGGTTAAATGATTGGCAGCATTAATGTACATTATTATTATTATTATTAATTGACATTCATTTTTTTTTTCATTTTCTCGCCCCATATATATCACACAAATCTCTGCAGGTTTTATCCAAAATCTCTGCAGCGTGTTTATTAGTGAACTAAGTAGTCTAGTTGCAGCTGTATATTTAACAGACAGCAAGGCTTCAATATCGCACTGGTTCTTCTCATAATAATCACACGACATAGATATGACATGTAAGGTAAAACCTTTGCGAAGAATCGTTATTTGCCTATTCCTATGACGGCATGGTATCTGAATACAGCCCTGCAATTTAAATTCCATTTTTTATAAAGAACATCAAGTATGTGTGTGTAAAACTGATGTTGCATTCATATTTGCCCATGGATTACTTTGAGAGAAATTAATCAGAATTAAAATATCGACATAGGTTGCTTGTGTCTGCAATGTTGATTGTACAGTGTGCTTGTATGGAGTATAAGAGGTTTATATGGCTGCTTATTTTCCTCAATACTGACACATAGCTTGTGTAATATTTTTTTCCTTTTTGCTAGGTCAGAAAAAGAAGAAAAAAAAGAAACTGCAGCCAGCAGACAAAGGAGAGCCCCAGTCATCACTTATTATTGACAAAAGCTACTTGTGCTGTGAACATCATAAAGTAATGATCTCAGGACTGGCACTCCTCCGCAATCCAGGAGTACTTCCAGGTATTGCTTTCCATTAATTGTGAACGACACACTTGTAGAGCTGCACGATTCTGGCCAAAATGAGAATCATGATTTTTTTGCTTAGAATAAAGATCACGATTCTCGCGGCCTAACATTACATATACAAAAAATTGGGCTAACAGCACTGTTTAGTTTTTTGAAGGGGTCATTTTTCAAAAAAAATTGCGTTTGAAAGACCGCTGCGCAAATACCGTGTGACATAAAATATTGCAACAACTGCCATCTTATTCTCTAGGGTCCCTGCTAAAAAAAAATATATAATGTTTGGGGGTTCTAAGTCATTTTCTAGCACAAAATACTGGATTTTTATTTGTAAGCAGCAAAATATTTAGTCTTTAAATGGTTAAACTGAACATCTTCTATACACGGGACAACAATGCTTTGAAGTAGTTACTTTGTATCTCTTCTAGCATCTTTATCAGCATGACTCAGAACTTGGCTCTCTGCCCAGACTTGGCAGTCTCCCCAGAGACTCAGGTCGCTCTGACTTAGAAAAGACTTCAGGCGACTTGCATTGACTTTTATTACAGTCAAGTCGTGCTGAGTCGCCCCGCAAGTCGGACCCCATTAACTGCACTAAAAATCGCGGTAATGCCTGTTGGAGATCGCGGGGGTGGATCGAGATTGCGATTTTAATATAATTAATTGTGCAGCTCTACACACTTACAAACTTATGCTAAGAATCAGTTTGTTTTTCATCTTGCAGTGGATGGAATGGTACAGCCTTTAGGAGCTTGGCAAACGATATTAAAGCCATATTAAACCCTCAAGCAAACATTTATTAGATTGCAGATTATCGTTTATTAGATGTGATGGCTGCATGTGTTTTTCTTTTTAGGCTCTCTTCCCTGTGATCTGGCCAGTAAGTCTGTTGTTTTTCAAAAGAACAATCTCTTTTGCAGATATAGCGTTAGAGGGATGAGACGAACCATTTACCACTACCAAGGTTGCTTACAATGATCAGTTCATTTATGTAAAACATGTATCCCAAAAGTAAAAAAAAAAACATTTGCTGTAACTGCTGATAAAGCGTTAACTTGAGTTTGGCTTCATGGTTTTAACTTGTTAGTGTATCTAAATCTGCTATAAAACACATCAAAGGGTGCCATCTAGGTGCAGCATTAAAACATGGCATGTATAGCATACAAAATGAGGACATCCAGGGAACCCTGTAGCAGAGGCATCCAGTCCAGAGATTGTGCAGCACTGTCACTGACTGGGTAGGCAAAGGAAGTTCAGAGTACTTCCTGGGTAGGAGGAGACTTCAGAGGAACCCAATAGATGATGTCAGATATCTGGAAATGTCTTGGGGGGTGGCTTTGTGTTTCAAGGCCCCTGCCTCTTTGTCAAGCCTCCCTTTTGGACAGAGAGATCTGTGGGACAACTGGGCACAACATAGTGAAGTAATAGATGTTAATATTGCTGTTTGAGTGCACCACGTTAGCTGCTTTTTTAGCTGTCAAGACCTGGACTGGATGCCTCTGCTACAGGGTTCCCTGAATGTCCTGATTTCTTATGGTCTGCATGCTTCTCAAATTTACTCCATGTGAGTTGCCAATTGTTTATTATCATACAATAAATGTTTTAATGCTACACTTAAGATGTGCCCTCCACTGTGTGCATTTTTATGTCTTGTTTCAGAGGTTTCTTCCATCTCTCTGGTGGTGCTGCATTTTGTGAAAAGAAGCTTACCGGAGTCCACCTCTGACATACCTGATAAAGCCTGGTTTATTAGACTCATGGTTATGCATCCCAGTCTTTTTTTTTTTCTCTGCCATAAGGAGATTACCCATACACTACTTGCACCATAAAGACATTTCATTTTGTATCTAAATCTGCTAGTACAATTAAGACTACCCTCCCCAGACTGGCAATGCGACTGTCTAAAGGTGCCCCTTTGCTTTTTCATCTAGAGTAGGGGCACTCTAATACATGAGGTGTGCCGGTTCACTAGGTGAAAATGGAGGGGGGAAAAAAAGAAAGATAATGCAGCCATCTAATGATTGGTGAGCTGCAATATGTTACATTTTTGGTTACCCTCAACACTGCCTTAGTCTTCATGTTCATTTTGGAACTGGATTCTTTGATGCATAAAAGGCAAGTACAAGGGTGGAACAATAAAAACTGGGTACATCTCTTTTACTATAACAAGAATAAAGCGCTACGAAGAGCTACCCTGTGTGGCCAGAAAGGTGTGAGATCTGGACTTAATTTATATGCACCTTTGCAAATAAGTAGGCAAATGGGATGTCCCAGAGGCCGCACATCAACACCAACCTGCTATAGTGGAGTGAATAGCAGTCTCAGCCTGGACCCCTCTAGGCCACGCCCCCAACGTGTTTCGCTCTGCTCCTCAGAGGTTAATCATGGGATTCCCCATGATTAGGCTTCAAGGGGCGGAGCGAAATGCATTGAGGGTGTAGCCTGGCGGGGGTCCAGGCTGAGACTGCCATTCACTCTACTATACTGGGTCTGTTTTGATGTGTGGCCTCCGGGACATCCCATTTGCCTACACTATGTCGGGAGGTTAGACAAGCTTCTTTACTGGTTGGCACTCACAGCGGCAGGCACAGGACCAGCATTCCGTTACAACCTGAGCGGCACACAATCTTTTTTTCTTTGGTTTGCAAAAAAGGAATTGCAGATGGATGAATGTGTGGCTGGTCACAATCACACTGACAGGAGGGTATACATTTTCTTGTGCTGCAATTTGTAGAAATCTCAGAAAAGCTTCAAGGGGTAAACAAACAGTTTTTTTTTCTTTGTAATTTTAAAAGAAAAGTATAGCCAAAGCTCTTTTTGGGCATGCTTCTCTTGTGGTTCACAGGAGTGCATTTGCTTTTGCACTCCTGTGACCCAGAGGTCACAGGTCATGTAATCACTTAGTTCTCAGTCTTGGAGTTGAAGTGGGATAGCTGCAGCATAGAGGTGAGTATACTGTATGCTCATTTTTTTTGCAAACCCCAAACTTCTGCCTTAACTGTTAATTAAACTTGCAGCATGCTGATATGATTATATTGATTTAATACATGCATAATCATGACTTTTTTTGCATACTTAAAGCCTAATAAAGTAGAACAGTACAAAGCGCAAAAAATGTGATGAGACACACCAAAGCCAATCACAAAACCACTATGTAAAGTTTACTTTGGTCTAACTTATTTCTTATTAGTTGTCCAGGAGGGCTGTACACAATTGATTAATAAGCAATACTTTTTAAATGCAGGTTGCTCTCTACTGTAAGCTAAAATAAAAAATGTGAGATTTTGACACGGTTTTTATCAAGCATGATCACACAATCCATGTTGGTTTAATGTACATTTAAGTCTTGCTTTTCTTTTTACAGGCCACCACATATCTGTATTGGTGGTAGGACTGGGAGGAGGCAGCTTATCCCTTTTTATTCATGACTATTTCTTGGGTTCACGGGTTGAAGCTGTTGAAATTGACCCTTCTGTATTGGATGTGGCTACCAGTTGGTTTGGCTTCAGTCAAGATGAGCGTATGAAGGTTCATTTAGCTGATGGATTGGTTCATATTAATAACCTGGCAGACAAAGGTAAGTTGATATCCCTGTCATGTTTGATCAATTTTATATATTAGGTAATTTCTCTTATGTTCTTGACCATAGGGTTATAGCTCCACCTACAGGAGTAGGACACTAGGCAGAAACACAGCATTGCCTATGGGCAGTCCTAGCTGGAATAAACCCCCACTCTGCTATAGGCAAGCCAGTTATTTCTGCCTAGTGTTTCAGGAGGGAGACTTAGTTCCCTGCTGGGACCTAAGGTTCCATTGCCCTTTTTTTTTTCTTTCTGATTTTTTTCCAGTGGAGTTCTTCAGCCAAGAGCCGGGCTGGGTGATGGACTGTATAATCTAAATCCAGCTGTCACCCCAGTGTGGCCAATGAGCGTGCACAGACCTATAGTTCTACGCTGGGTGGGTCGCAATGGGCCCCATCCTGGACCGGGGTGGCCAGTGAGATAAATGTCATATGACCAGACTCCTGTTGTCTGTGTCACAGTGTTACCCTGGCCTAACCAGACAGGTGGATCAGGTGTACGTGGATCTGTATATCTGTATATCTGTAGCAGAGATGGGGTTTTTACCAGCTAGGACTGGTCATAGGTGGTTCTTTTCCTGCCTAGTGTCCTATTCCTGTAGGGGGCGCTGTAACCCTATGGTCAAGAATCAGAAGCGCTGATTCAATAATTTCCTTTCTTTACATTTCTTACTGCTCTTCTTGTGCCAAGAGCCTGAAAGAAAAGTATCTGTTGACAGCTAGAAACTTGTTTAGCAGCATGCATGGTTTCCTTTAGTCCTTGGACCGTCAAGGATGTGTTGCATGCCATAGTAGAATCCTAAGCTGCCAATTTATTCTGTAATATCCAACCCCGCCAATTGTCTTTTCCCTGCATTTAGAACAAGAGGTGTCCGACAGGCTTACTAGCATTTCATGGTCTAGCCACAAAATACTGGATCAGGTGAATGTTCTTTAATGTCTCTAGGCATCTTTTAAAGTGGACAAATAACATAGTTAAACAGTAGATTAGTACAGTACAAAAATAAAATTACATGTCATCACTCAGACACTTTATATGTTATTGGGTCCATTACTTCTCAGTAACACATGCTATATTTTAAGATGAAGCTTCAACTCTCATCACACGTTTGTAGAAAACTTGAACTCTGGGTTTATGTTCTTTCTCTATAGACAAAGCTATTTATGACGTGGTAATGTTTGATGTGGACAGTAAAGACACCAGTCTTGGCATGAGTTGTCCACCACCAGCTTTTGTTGAGAAAAGCTTTCTTCAAAATGTACACAAACTCCTCAAGAATGATGGTGAGTAGAACATAGTATATTATGTTAAGAAAGAGGAAACAAAAACACTAAGGGAACTTTAAAGGCCCACAGAGTAATTGCAATCCATAATAGTAATATGAATTACCAAGAGAATATAATAAAAGGCAAGAGTATCACAATGATGCAATACAGTATGCAAACTACTTGCTGCTTCCAGTGGGGAGGTCTGCACAGCACCTCTTATGGATGTGTGGAATAGACTAAATAGAAGGTGGGATAATCCTAAAAGTTCCTCTAAAATGTAGATCAGGGTTTCTCAACCCGTGGTACGCATACCCCTGGGTGTACATGCACCAAGGGCAGGGGGTGTGGCCAGTGCTGTGTTGTGCGGCACTTATGGGCAGTATGGTGGCATACTTTGCCGGTGGGGGGAGGCAGTGGCATACCAAGGGGGGGGGGACCTTCAGTCTGGTGGCAGCTGCCCTGGGTCCTGTCATTGTAATGGAGCCCATCGTGCTGCCCGCAAGATGTTTCCCTGGCCAGGGCTGACTGATCAGGGTCAGTAGGCGACCCGGTGTCCTCCCATCTCCCCGCTTCTCCCCCTCTCCAGCGTGCCTCGGATCTCCTGCCATGTGTGAATAACCTGTCCAGGTGATGCCTGCTGTGGCTCCTTGATCTCCTCTCCAGTGTGCAATCCTGCACATAGCCAGCACACTGCAGACATGACTCGGGGTAGCAAGAAACAAGGGCCCCTAACAGGGAAAAAAGGTCATGTGAGTCCTGCCTGTCACTTCCCATCTCCATGCCCAGCTGGACACAGGCTGTTGGGGCGTCATTGGACTTGTAGCTGTGAATTGAATGCTGAGTGAAGGAATGAATGGGGGATCAGGGCACATTCCTGCTGACCTGTTGGGGGCACAGGACCAGTAGCTGAGTGTGCATACCCATCCAATGCTGACTGCTGTAAGTTCTCCATCAGGAGTTAATTGCTTCAATCTGATTTTATCCAGGACATGCTCTTTACCATATGATCAGCTGTGTCCAATCACAGCTGATTACATGTAAACAAATGCTGGTTATCTGCATTTCCTTTCCTCAGCGCTGTCAGTGTCTGAGGAAAGGAAAGTTGATAAGTGGCTTTCCTGTGACAGGGGCACATTTACACTGAAAATCAGTGCCCTGATTATCGGTGCAAGCCCCATCAGAGCCCCCTATACATATACTGGCATTACACATACACAAACCATGACACCCAAACAATATAAATTACTTTCTCGAGACAGGCAAATATTTTGTAGACCTGCAGGGGTACTTCACCATAAAAGGTTGAGAAACACTGATGTAGATTATACACACAGATTTGCTTTTGGCTAAATTTACCTAAAAAGGGTTGTTTTTTTAACTTTTTTTGCAGGGGTCTTTATTTTGAATTTGGTATGCCGTGATGCCATTTTGAAGAGGCAGGTGACAAGTGTCATTCAAGAAGTCTTCCCACTGATTTATGCTCTGATGATTGAGGATGAAGTAAATGAAATCCTATTTTGTTGCCCCAATCCTGAACTGAAAATTAGCCTTACCGAATTAATGGAATCAGCTAAAAACTTGGAGAAAGAGTTAAAGAGGCCTGGAGTTCTCTGGGATGAGACCTATACCCTGTCTGAAATGTTCAAGTCAATACAAATAGTTTGAATATTCTGCAGTCTTTTTAGCACATGGAAAACATTGAACATGTTTAATGAACATTCTACCTTATCAAGGAGAAGAACATTGATTAGTATCTGTAACAGATGAGGAGTGACTCAATTCTTTGTTAAAATGTATATAACATATACAGTATAGCATTGTTTCTGCACAATACGTTTTATAATTTAGTGTTGGACCCCTTTGACACTGAAGACAGTTTTCAGGCTTTTTAGCACTAGAAATAGCGCCTGTAAAGCGCCTTAAAACTGCCTCCCATGCCACCCGAGTGTGAAAGCCTGAGTGCTTTCTCACTGGGGCGGTGCGCTTGCGGGATGTTAGAGTCCTGCAAGCAGCATCTTTGGAGCAGTTTGAGAGCGCTGTATACAGCGCTCCCAAACCGCCGCTGTCCTTTGGAATGAATGGGCAATTTTAACCCCTAATTATCCCCCCCTCTTGGATGTTAAAAGCACCCCGTTAGCGGGTGGAAAGCAGCGCCAAAACGGCACTTAAACAACGGTAAAGCGACGCTATCCGAGCGTTGCTTTACCGACAACACACGGGTGGCCCAGGTGTGAAAGCAGCCTTAAGAGGATCTGAACTCTGGAAACTGTGTACAAAAAAGGCATGTAGAGAGCAAATGACTAGTCAGCAGTCTTTACCTTCATTGGAAATGTCCCCATTATTGACTTACCTTGCCCTGTTCTGCATTGTGTAGCTATGTGGGGGATTGCCTTGGTAGAGGCAGGACTTTGCTTTCTCATGTCAGAGCTACTTTTCTGATGACTGGTTGGAAAATATTCAAGAAGCAGCAGGAGAGGGTCACAAAGCAGAGAGCCACAGAATAAATCTCAAACCTGAAGATGTGTGGAGTGCAGATTCCTCTCCAGCAAGCAACACAGCAATGACATTCACAAAATATCACTTCATGTCTCCTGAGACTAGAAATCAAAGTCATCAGTGTCTAAAGGATAAGTTTGCCTTTGAAACATGTAGCATTTTTCATAATCTTCTGCCTATCCCCTCCTACTTTTGCCAGCAGGCATGGGATCTTTTCCCCATACCCACTGTCACAATTTTAAAATAGCATGACCGTACGGGGCTCTGCCTATACAGCTGCTGATGGCTTGTAGTACCTAATGCTGGTGAGCACTCTCCTAGTCCGTTGATTTGCCCTCTTTCAGGTAACTGCCTGCCCATACGAGATATGGGCAGACAGCTATCCTGAGAGTCTGCAGAATCCTGAGGTTGCCCCTGTATTCTGCTGATCGCAGATGCAATGCTCTGCAAACTCCTTAGAAATAAATTCACTTTTTTGTACCTGCTTAATGTATTTTTTTTCAAAAGATGATCTTATGCTTTTAAGATGATATCAAACTGCATATACATGGCTATGAGGTTGTAGGCCCAGGAGTGCCTAGGCTCCCTCACATACAAAGAGGTTGAGTGCTATTTTTCAGGAGAAAAAAATTGTGCAATTTTGGGGTGGGGGATTTTTGGATACAAATAACATTTCTAGATGTTCCCTATTACATAGTAAATCTTTTATTTTATAATTCAGGTCCACTTTAGTACTAAGTACTTTTCTGATTTAATCTGAAGCCATCTACATTTTCTTAAAGTAAAACAAAAATGGTGATATAGTTGTCTAAGAAATGTAAATTGATTGACACATAGTGATTTCCTGAACTAGGCAATGGTTTGAATACTTGTGCACCACTATAAGAGGCAACGGGGTAATACAAGATGGGACTGCTGGCTTTCAGTAACACCTGGGGTCCAGCACTAAGTCTAGGAGCTGAAAGGATCAGCCCCTGGGCTTCCTATCCTTCTAATGATCACTTTAGAAAAGAATGTAAACTCAATGCTTCCTGTTAGTCCGCAGACTCGGGCACAACTGCTACAGCTTTATCCAGCCTTTCCATGCAGCAGTAGATTGCTGCTGCAGTGATCTATTGCTGGATGACTATAACCAGCAATAGGTCAGTATTAGAAGTGAACTTTTGCTACATAGCTGCACAGGGGGTCAGAAACACGTCTCCACTGACCAGATCCAGGCCCCCTCATGAAGAAGACAAATAAAAAAAAAGTCAAGTGATAAAAATATAAGTATCCAAATCTGTTACCAATCTATAGCCCTATATGTCCTGTAAAATGTGCAGAACTGAGAAATCAGTAAAACAAATAAAAAAAAAAAAACACACACTGGGAATCAAGAAGATTTAGGGAGAAAAAGCCTGGAGTCTCAAGTGGTTAAATATCTAGAATAAGACATTTTTTACATTATTATTTTTTGCAAATGATATTCTGTAAAGTAAATTTTAGGCATTTTTTTAAGCTTATGATCAAGTGAGAACCAACATTTAGACTTAAATTACTGTAATTGTGCAGGCTTTCCTAAGGAAGCTTCATATTTGCTACCATATTTGGTTTAAAAGCCCATGTCAATTGGCTTTGGTTCGATTTGAGTTGGATTTCACTATAAGTCTATAGGAATGCCAAAACAGTTGAGGCACATCAGAAGGAGGTCAGCTGCATCTCAAATACACCTGTCATTGAATTCCGAATGATCTTGGGAAGGGTCACTTTGTTTTCCAGTGACGGGGGGAATGCAAAATTTGATGAAGTGAACAAAGAATTTGGCCTTTGTGTAGACTTTTGCTCAGTTCTCATACCCCTGTGACAGGAAGTAGGAGGAACTCTCATATTGTGGGTCATAGGCTGCACTAAAATTGGTTCTAACTATTCCCCACTCTGTCCATCATTGCTCCTAAAATATACCTCTACTACAGAATTTTTAAATCCTATGTACTGAGAGAAATGTATAATTCATACAAAACTGAGACAACCTCTTTTGGCTTGCTTTTATCTCCTTCATGACCAGAACATTTTTTTGCACTGCACTACTTTAACTGGAAATTGCAAATAGGTTTTTTTTCTTAGTGGTATTTGATCACCACTGTTTTTTTTTTTTTTTATTATTATTATATAAATGAAAAAAGACCAAAAATTTGGAGAGAAAAAAATATATTTTTACTTTCTGTTAAAAAAACCTATCCAATCAAATCAATTTCTTCATAAATTTAGGCCAAAATGTATTCTTCTACATGTCTTTGGTAAAAATAAATCCCAATAAATATATATCATTTGGTTTGTGTAAACGTTTTAGCATCTACAAACTATAGTATACAGTATACACAGGAATTTACGCAGCTATGACACTATACTGGTGGGACTGGTAGTGTGGCGGGCAATCTGCCACTAACAGACCCTCGCTGGGAGGTACACTGACATCAATAGTGACACTAATACAGTGATCTGATATACTGTACACTCTCACTGTACTAATGACACTGGCTGGGAAGGGGGGTTAACATCAAGGGGCTATCAAAGGGCCTGACCAGGGTAATGTGTGCTGCTTTTACAAGATTTGATTGTTATTTCTTACTGCTTTGCAGTTAGAAGGAACGGCTAGATCGCTGCTCTGTGTACAGAGTCCTTTGTGTTTGTAAACACAGGACTGTGCTGTGATTGGACACAGCCGATCAGTGGGTCTCAGCCATAAATCGTTGGCTGACACCTTCTGACAAAATGTCTTTATGTTCAACCACAACGTGGGTAAGCAGGGGGTGCACACATGCGTGCCCCAAACGTGGAGGCAAGCCTGCAACGCTTATGTTGCTGAGCATGCAGCTGCCTCTTCGTCACAGTAAAATATTATACATGTTTTAAAATGTTGGATTTATTTATTGAAAAAGTTCTGGTTCTTGAATAGCTAATTGGCAGCCTATGGACTACTTTCCACTTGGCAAAGCCATGTGGTTTGTCGGGCCAGTTTTTGCCCCCCTCATGAACCTTCTCATGCAGGGCAAAGCAATATGTTCACTTTATGCCCCTTTGTCCAGCAGCACATAAGTCCTTTTTTTTTTTTTTTGCTACATCTCGTCTCCATCCAACTGTGAGATTGAGAACCCTAAGTGAAGAAGCTCCAAATAGGTCCCATGCTTGGTAATTGGCCCATTGCTGTTCCGTGGAGTTAGTCAAATGTTTCTCCATAACTGTAATTGCCAAGTATTGTCTTTGCTTCAAGTAGCTAATTGAGCAGTGGTGGAAAGTAGGAAAGGTGAGTATTCTCTAAACAGCAGCACTTGCACTTTGTGTGTGTTTATGCACATTTTAACCACTTGATCTCTGGAAGTTTTTACCCCCCTTCATGACCAGGGCATTTTTTTTGCTATTCAACACGGTGCTACTTTAGCTGGCAAGTGCTCGGTCATGTAACACTGTACACAAATGAAATCGATATAATTTTTTACACACAAATAGAGCTTTTTATTGGTGAAATTTGATCACCACTGGATTTTTTGTTCTATAAATAAAAAAGACTGCAATGCTTGAAAAAAACAAACCATTTCTAGAAAAAGTATGACCTAGCACACATATAAATGAATAGCCTCCATCCCTGGATATTGTTTGAGTAACAAGGAGAGTTTTGTGTTGGGACTTTGAATGAGGCAAGAATAATAATTCAAAATTGTATGAATAAAAAATGTATTTTAAACAATTAATTCTTTCAAAAACCTCTCATTTCATAAAAATCCATGGGCTCAACTGTGATTTACCATGGTTGTGTGCAAATTGCTACATATAGAAACACATGGGGCATTGCTGAGAGCCTGATGTAGCAGGACGTTTCTGAGTGAACCCTGCTGTCCATCCTGCAGGATTCTGCTGATATCTTTGCCATCCTACTTTGCATCGCCTTGAAAGCACCATAGATCGTCTACCCTCCATCCCTGCTACAGTTTGCTGACAGCATCACTGCAATCCGACATGGCTAAATGGTCGCAGGGCCTACACTTCCAGCCTGACACACCGGGCCACGATGTCGGCCTTCCACCCCACTCTGCTAAAGAGGCTGCACAAAGGCTGTTCTCCAAGGGCCTTAGGAACATACTGATGCCTCCGCTCTCCGATATGGAGGAGCCCAACTCAGCTAAGGACTAGGGAGACCTGGATGATACTCCACGTGCCTTTGCAGCAACTGCGGCTTCCACAACTTTGAGTACCTACACAATATGTTCTGAGGTCTTCCAACATGGTGGCAGCTGGGATTCATATTGATACTTAGAGATATCCTAACTGCAGTAACAACATGTAGTACATCAATAGCTGACCTTACTGGCGAGGTGAAGGGTATGAAGATGGAGATAGCCCTGGTGAGACAGGACATGCAGAAGCTGAGGGAGCGCACGGCAGCAGTGGAGGGCAGAGTGAGCACACTGGAAGATGAATGGCAGCCTTTACAAAGAGATGTGAAATATGTTCACTCTATTGCATCTGCCTCCGGTGCGTGCCTGGAGGATATGGAGAACCGCCTCAGTTGAAACAATGTGCGCGTGGTAGGCATTTCAGAGATAGTGAAGGGTAACAACCCTGTTGCGTTTAAAGAGGTATGGCCAACAGACACATTTGGAAGGGATGCTTTCTCCAAATTGTTTGCTGTGGAAAGGGCGCCCAGGGTCCCAGTGAGGCCTCCACCTCAAGGTGCCCCAGACCTAGACCTTTCCTATTCCGGCTTCTTAATTACAGGGATAGAGATGCAATTCTAGCACAGGCCAGGAAAGCTTTGTCGCTCAAAGTGGACAATGCTAAAGTTTCGTTCCCTGATTTCTCGGCTGAGATACAGAGGCAGAGAGCAAAATTTCTGGATATCAAAAAGAGGCTATGTGCACTTGATGTAAAGTATCTCATGCTGTACCCTGCGAAATTGAAAGCAATAGCTAATGGAACATCACACGTCTTTGAAAATCCTTCTGCAGCAATGAACTGGTTGGACAGAGGAACACAGCTTGGCGCGCAGACCGGATTGATGCAAGAGAAGAAATTTCCTTTCTATTTTTTTTTTTTTGCTATAGTTCTTCAGTTCAGTTTATATTCTAATAAGCGGCGGAGCTACTAAACCTTAGCAAACCCTACCATTGGAAAAACTTTTGGCTTCTGCAAGGTACATGTGTCGCTACCCTATGCATATTCCTGGATAGATGCAAGGCATTTGGCACATCTGCCTACCAGGCCACTCTGGAACCTTTATAAGTTAGTCCTGAGAGGACTTTGCCCCCCGTCCCCCAAGGGGCACACTCTAATCTGTTGGGTCCTGTTGACCCTGGATATCGGGTACTGTTCTGTTATTCATATCTGTGCACACACATGCTTCCCTTCCCCCTTTCTTCTCTTACAGGTGGATTTAAAATATGTTCTTCCTAGACTAAATGTTCCGGGCACTAGATGGTGCTCTCATCACACATTGATATTACTGGAGGATTTGGTATTATGTTCAATTGCTTTTCATGTTGTCTGTCTTATATACATTGCCGCGGCTTATGCATAGAGTCATGTGGATGTCCTTGGGCACTCACGAACCATTCAACAAAATGCTAAAATGGCTGTAGCTTCCTCTAGAGGTTTGCTCCTCCTTTCTTGGAACATAAGGGGGATGAGTAATCCCAATAAGTGAGGGGCCATCTTTCACTATTTTACTAATAAAAAAACACATGTGGTGTGCCTCTAGGAGACGCACTTGCGCCCGGACACTGCATACCTGCTGCGATTCCGTAAATTTCCTGCACAAATTCATGCCACTCACTCCTATTCCAGGGGAGTTAGTTTGCTAATATCTTGTGATGTACCATATGTTTAATTTGAGCAGTGGGTGGACAGGGAAGGGCGCTACATTTTTTTATTCTGTCAACTGAAAGGTTTTGTATGTATTGTGGCAGCAATGTATATCCCGCCACCCTTTTCCTCAGACCCACTAAAGAAACTAGCTCAATTTTTGGCATTGCACCCTGGGATACCTGTAGTGGCTATAGGGGATTTTAATAATGTCCTGGATCCCCAGCTAGACAGATTGATGACTCGGCGGAGTAATATTTCCCACACACCTAGTAAAACCCCATTTGCCGCCTTGGTCAGTGAGTTGGGTCTGAGGGACATGTGGCGTAGCCGCAATACCAATGTCAAATGTTATTCATGTTACGTGAATTGATATGGGACTGGGAAATCAGGCCCTAATCCCATATGTGACAGACTGTGCCTATGAGCCCAGGCTGCTATCAGATCACTCGCCATTCTGGGTATGCCTGGATATTGCAGACAAGCCCCTGTACCCATTGTGGTAAGTGAACCCATTTTGGTTGACAGTGTTCCCAGTCCCAGATACTGTCTCTAAGGCTTTGGGAAACTATTTGTAATTCAACTAACACTCCTCCAGCAGGGCCATTGTCTGGGACTCCCTGAAGGCCTACCTTAGGGGCTCATTATAAGGGAAATTACAGGTATTATGCAGAGATCACGTGAATGGGAAGACACAGTACCCACCCTGATTTACAGAATAGAGAGGCAGTATATGTTACTAACCCTACCCCGGTCAATTATGCTAATGGGACAGAATCCCAATCCCTTTACAATACAGTGGTAATGTCAGCAGCAGAGAAGAGAAGGTATTTCCTTCAGCAAATTTACTTTGAAGAGGGAGAGAATACAGGGCACCTCTTGGCCATGGTAGCAAAAGCACAACAGGAAAAATAGCAATATCACTGCCATTAAGTCCCTGAGCGGATATATTGGGTACATTCCAACACTTTTATACAGATTTGTATGCCTCTAGGTCAGATGCGCCTCCGGGTGCACTGACGGACCTACTACGGGACTGCGCATTCCCCCAATTATTGGAGGGAGAACATACAGCCTTGGGCTCCCCTCTCACACTGGAGGAGCTAAGTGAAGCCTTAGCTATGGCCCCTAGGCATAAATCACCAGGTTCTGATGGCCTTCATGCAGAAGTTTACCTTAGATATGGGAATGTTCTCCTCCCACCACTGCTTCGGGCACTTCAGGAGGCAGCTAGCACAGGCAAATTGCCCGATTCCATGCAGGAAGCCATAATAGTGGTGCTCCCAAAACCAGGAAAAGACAAACTCATCCCAGACTCCTATTGACCCATATCTCTGTTGAATACAGATGTTAAACTCCTTGCCCGAGCACTGGCCAATAAATTATTTAAATTTATTAGCAAACGTATTCACCGAGACCAATCAGGTTTCATCCCTGCCCGGTCCACAGCAGACAACATTAAGATGTCTATTTTTAAATCTGCACATTGCTGTGGGTAATCCTGGAGGTGGGGCCATCTTATCTTTAGACGCCCAAAAGCATTTGATAGTGTTGAATGGCCCTACCTCCTGGATATCCTGTCTAGGTTTGGCATAGGGGACAGGTATATTAATTGGATTAGAGTTCTTTACTCGGCTCCAAGCGCTAGATTAAGAATAAATAATGCCCTTTCCTCCTCTTTTTCCTTATATAGAGGCACTCGGCAGGGGTATTCGCTGTCGCTGCTGCTGTTTGCGATGGCAGTGAAGCCTCTGGCCATGCTCATTCGTAATCACCCATCTATAGTTGGATTCCGCAGAGGCCCCATGGAAGATAAGGTGTCCCTTTATGCGGATGACGCACTACTATATCTGGGTGACACGGGGGATTCGTTAACCACAGTCATGAAACTCATTTCAGACTTCAGCAGTATCTCAGGATTTGCCATCAACTGGTCCAAATTGGTGCTTATGCCGCTACACCCACTTGTGACACCTCTCCCAGACAGGGCAGCACAAACTGCCATAGTGGACTCCCTAAGTACCTGGGGGTCATTGTGTCTAAAGATCCAGCAGACTATCTGTCACTCATTTTAGCTCCCCTATTAAATAAACGAAAACTCAAAGGTAATAACTGATGCAAACTGCTGCTATCGATGATAGGTTGTGTAAACCTTATAAAGATGGTGTGGGCCCCACAGCTATTATATATTTTTCATAATACACCCATTTGGATTTCGAACAAATGGTTTAAACGTATAGATTCCCAATCTCAGGATCTTGTATGGAGAGGGGGGCAGGCCTGTATAAGTCTAAATACCCTCCAATATGGTAAGGATCGGGCTGTCCTGGTGGTCCCTCACCCAAAGATGTATTTCCTGGCCTCCCAGCTGCAACAGTTTGTGGGCTGGGGTGCTAAGGATAAGTTGGATCCAGCTGGTCAGTTGGTGTCCTGGACTATTCCAGAGCTCCCGGCAATATCACACTTGGAAATGGATCTCCCAGGCATACCTCACCCTTCACCTACAGGGGACTTGCTTAAAACAGTGTGGAAAACAACTAAACAGGCACTGTCTATTTCTGGTATGATGGAGTTTACTCCACTATGGCACAATCCCAATTTTTCAGAAGTTAATAAGCTGCAAGGTTTCTCCTTATGGAAGAAACAGGGGATATGGTTTCTCCATCAACTGTACTCAAATGGCACCTTAAAAACATTTGAACAGTTGCGTAATGAATTCTTGCTCACTATTGGCCAATTTTATCAATACCTCCAGCTTTGGCATGCCTTGCAAGCCCAAGCGCAAGTGCCACTTCTCTCTATATCCCCCTCCCCCACTATACCAAGTCTTATACGGGCCACTTCCCGTAAGGGTCTAATTTCCCACATGTCCTTATGTCAACCATCCAAAATCCCTCCTTACTTAACAGGTTCCCGACTGCGCGCCGTGTTTTCACGACGGCAGTCTGGATGCTGAGCGCGAATAGCCGTAAAAAGACGGCGATCTGCAATCAACCACTAGGGGGTGCGCGCGCGCCCCCGCCGCACTCCTGAGGAGTGTGCCCGCGGCTCGGGCGGACCCGATGTCCACCGGCGAGCCGCGATGAGCGGCCACAGGGAAAAAACGGGGAACCGCCGATGTAAACACGGCGGTTCCCCGCTCCCTCAGTAGGTACATGAGAGATCTACTGATCCCTGTTACTGGGATCAGTTAGATCTCTCATGCCCATGGTAGCCCAACCCCCCCACAGTAAGAACACACCCAGGGAACACAGTTAACACCTAGATCTCCCCCTGCAGGTTAACCCCTTCACTGCCAATGACATTTATACAGTAATCAGTGGACATTTAAATTTATGATCGCTGAATAAATGTCATTGGTCCCAAAAAAGTGTCAAAAATGTCAGACATGTCCGCTGAAATATCGCATTACCGCTAAAAATCGCAGATCGCCGCCATTACTAGTAAAAAATGAAAAAAAAGAAAAACCCCACAAATGAATTCTCATCATCCGTAAACGCGGCCACTTTTGCGCAAACCAATCAATAAATGCCGATTGCGATTTTTTTTTATCACAAATATGAGGAAGAATATAAATCGGCCAAAACCGGTGAAAAAAAATGTTTTTTATATTTTTTTTTTGGATTTGAATTTTAGCAAAAAGTAAGAAATTTGTTTTTTTTTGCAAAATGGTCATTCTTCTTTTGTTTATAGCGGCGATTAGAAATGACGCAGAGGCGATCAAATACCACCAAAAGAAAGCTCTATCTGTGGGAAAAAAAGGACGCAAATTTTGTTTGGGTACAACGTCGCACGACCGTGCAATTGTCAGTTAAAACAACGCAGTGCCGAATCGCAAAAAGTGCTCTGGTCCTAAAGCTGGAAAACCTTCCGGTTGGCAAGTGGTTAAATGCAGGTCTTCATGGGTGACAGACATAGGAGAGATAGACAATGATCAGTGGGACAGTAGTCTCAGTTTCTGCCTCCCAAAAACTTTCTCAACTCTTCATCCTTTATAGGTCATATCGTACTCCGGCCAAACTGTTTGCTTGGGGCAGAAGAGACACTCCTCTCTGCCCAAAGTGTGTAGCTCACACAGGTGACTTTATACATATGACCTTGAGATGTCCCAAACTGGTAAGATACTGGACTGAGGTCATTCAAACCATTACTGAAGTAGCTCAACTTCCTATCCCCTTTACCCCACTGATGTGCCTGTTGGGAGCTATAGATGAGGAGATGTTCCCTAGAGGCATATACTACATGATCACAAGACTGCTATATCTAGCCATGAAGTTGATAGCAAGATTATGGATATCGCATTCCTTGCCTAATAAAGCCCAATGGATACATTGCGTCAACAACACCCGCCTTAGGAAACAGCTGGCTTACCGTCGCCGCAATGCATCTCAAAAGTTTGATCTTACAATATCTCACAAAAGTGAGTACATCCCTCACATTTTTGTAAATATTTTATTATATATTTTCATGTGACAACACTGAAGAAATTACACTTTGCTACAATGTAAAGTAGTGAGTGTACAGCTTGTATAACAGTGTAAATTTGCTGTCCCCTCAAAATAACTCAACACACAGCCATTAATGTCTAAACTGCTGGCAACAAAAGTGAGTACACCCCTAAGTGAAAATATCCAAATTGGGCCCAAAGTGTCAATATTTTGTGTGGCCACCATTATTTTCCAGCACTGACTTAACCCTCTTGGGCATGCAGTTTACCAGAGCTTCACAGGTTGCATCTGGAGTCCTCTTCCACTCCTCTATGATGACATCACGGAGCTGGTGGATGTTAGAGACCTTGCTCTCCTCCATCTTCCGTTTGAGGATGCCCCACAGATGCTCAATAGGGTTTAGGCCTGGAGACATGCTTGACCAGTCCATCACCTTTACCCTCAGCTTCTTTAGCAAGGCAGTGGTTGTCTTGGAGGTGTGTTTGGGGCTGTTATCATGTTGGAATATTGCCCTGTGGTCCAGTCTCCGAAGGGAGGGGATCATGCTCTGTTTCAGTATGTCACAGTACATGTTGGTATTCATGGTTCCCTCAATGAACTGTAGCTCCCCAGTGCCGGCAGCACTCATGCAGCCCCAGACCATGACACTCCCACCACCATGCTTGACTCTAGGCAAGACACCCTTGTCTTTGTACTCATCACCTGGTTGCCACCGCACACACTTCTGAACCAAATAAGTTTATCTTGGTCTCATCAGACCACAGGACATGGTTCCAGTAATCCATGTCCTTAGTCTGCTTGTCTTCAGCAAACTGTTTGCGGGCTTTCTTGTGCATCATCTTTAGAAGAGGCTTCCTCCTGGGACGACAGCCATGCAGACCAATTTGATGCAGTGTGTGACGTATGGTCTGAGCACTGACAGGCTGACCCCCCACCCCTTCAGCACTCATACGCCTATTTCAAAAAGACAACCTCTGGATATGATGCTGAGCACGTGCACTCAACTTCTTTGGTCGACCATAGTGAGGTCTGTTCTGATTGGAACCTGTCCTGTTAAACCACCGTGGTCTTGGCCACCGTGCTGCAGCTCAGTTTCAGGGTTCTGGCAATCTTCTTATAGCCTAGGCCATCTTTATGTAGAGCAACAATTTTTTTTTTCAGATCCTCGGAGAGTTCTTTGCCATGAACTTCCAGTGACCAGTATGAGAGAGATAACACCAAATTTAACACACCTGCTCCCCATCCACACCTGAGACCTTGTAACACTAATGAGTCACATGACACCGGGGAAGGAAAATGGCTAATTGGGCCCAATTTGAACATTTTCACTTAGGGGTGTACTCACTTTTGTTGCCAGGGGTTTAGACATTAATGGCTGTGTGTTGAGTTATTTTGAGGGGACAGCAAATTTTCACTGTTATACAAGCTGTACACTCACTACTTTACATTGTAGCAAAGTGTCATTTCTTCAGTGTTGTCACATGAAAAGATATAATAAAATATTTACAAAAATGTGAGGGGTGTACTCACTTTTGTGAGATACTGTATATGGCAAAACTGGCTATCTAATACCTCAGTAGCCCCGATACAACTGTTTAGAGACAGATTGCTGCTGATGTAAGTTTAACAGGAAGTCTTGAGCATGAACTCCTAGGTTTAGGGCATAGTATGTTTGACACATATGAGCAAAAAGGATTTAGGTACCCTAGTAAGCCCGATAATAAACCTAGGTAGTCTACAAGGGTTATCCACCTTATAATACTTTTATGGAAATCCCAGGGAAGGGGAAAAAAGGAGAGAACAAGCACAGATTGGAAGTCGTGTATTATTTTCTTTTATCTTTTCTCATTCATTAAATGCCGCCATTCTTGGGATGTATTACAATGACTATACCCATTTGATGCATATTACTTTGCTATTCTGGACAAATCAATTGTAATGCTGTACACTCTACTATGGATACTGTAATAAGTACATGTGCATTCTTGTTTGACGGCAATAAAATATTGTTTTGATTTAAAAAAAACATATTGAAAACATATTGAACACATGATTTCCAAGAATAAATAATTGACAATAATGAATTCATACATATACATAGAATAATACAATGCATCATTCAAACTTGTCTTGGTACCTTTTCAAAGCTCTACACGTTTCGTGGCTACACTGCCACTCATCAGGAGCAGGATACAATAGTATGCTATGTACACAGATGGATAAACAAAATTAAAATTAATACTTAGTGCCCTTTCAAAACAGGGGGGTGCTAACAATACACAGTTGTAAAGAACAAGGGGTCTGTTACCTGTAAATAGACTCACAATTGAGCCCAGCTTGTGGGAGTGGACCATGGGGGCCTCTAACATAATGTCCGGAACGGGGCTGAGGCCAGGAACCCAACCCAAGACAGGGGAAAAAAGCCAGGGAAAGGTTGAACCACCACCACACAGTCCATGTCTTGCGAGTGTGTTTGATGCCACAGGCAAAAAAAAAAAAAATGAATATTGATATTTAAAATCTTGCATGGTGCAAGTGAATGAAATGTGTTGTTGAGTGCTGTTGACCTATGCATCCCGAGAGGAGGCCTTCAGGTGTGACGAGGGTGGTGGAAAAATCAAAGTAAAAAAATCTGGCCATAAAAAGTGAATGAGCAATGATATGGTAAAAAGTGCACCAAACAAGGAAGTGAATGGAATCAGCTTGATGTACCTGTGTGATTGAATCCAGTGTGTGTGCTGTGGATGTTGTCCTCTCTGGTGATGGATACATGTGTGGCGGCATGCCGGACAACCCGAGCTATATATATCCCGGACCCTGGGCGGGTCCAAGCCAATGTCACGTGCTACAACTAGAGAGGGCGGAGGGGAGACAATGAGGCCAGATCCAACAGCAGGTGGATGTGTCCACAGTGATTCCACACCCAGCCTAATGGCGTAGGATGAAAAACAGCAACGCCTCCACATCACAGAGTCAAGTAGACGCCGGGGGCTGGCGCGGGACATGACGCCGATGAACAAGAGGTGTGCCCCCGCCCACGTCCCAAAGGGGACGGGGGGACCCTATTGCACATCGCAACCCCAGGTGTCCGACAAAAACAGAGGAACCTCCCACCACGCATATAGCTGGATTAAACATGTGTATGGAAAGGGAAACTCGTTAGACTGATTGGGTATTGGATAGTGGAAAATAAATGGAAAAATGTATATAATGATATAAAATATACAAAATGATAACTGAACCTATTTCTTAGATTGTAAGCTCTAACGAGCAGGGCCCTCTGATTCCTCTTGTACCAAATTGTGATGTAACTGTATTGTCTGCCTTCATTTTTGTAAAGCACTGTGCAAACTGCTGGCGCTATATAAATCCTGTATAATAATAATAATATATAGAATATTTACAGTGTGGTAGGTCATGAAGGAACCGGGTGTCTTCCACCCTGGTGACAGTTAGAAAATGTATGACCCAACACACATATAAATGAATAGCCTCCATCCCTGGATATTGTTTTTTCCCCTGCTTTGTAGAGATAAGAAACAGCCAGATCGCTGTTCTGTGTACAGAGTCCTATGGTTTTGTAAACAGGACTCTGTGCTGTGATTGTGCACAGTCGATCAGCAGGGCATAAGTAGTATTGAAAAAAATGTTACGCTGCTTAAAACAACATCTATATGTGTATTAATCACTCATAAGCAGTATATTGAAAGTGTTACACTACTCAAAACAACATAAATAAGTATATAAAATAACTAGAAATAAGTAATGAAAAAAAATATAAAGTACAAAATATCCAAAAGAAAAAGTGCGGTAATCCCACAACCGTGACGGAAAAGGAATCCTTAGGAATGCCAGGTGACACCCTTCACTTTCATGCACTGCTTACCAGATATCGTGTGATCCCCTAATAAGGGTGGTCAACGCACGCTCATCTTTCAGCGATAATCCGACATCCCAGGTAGGCAGGAAGGTCACTTTATGATTGATGAACAAATAGCTCCAGCAAACAAACAACGGCAGCTCAGCAATAGTTCCAGAGCAGCGCCAGGCCGAATATAAAAGAGAAGCACTACAATAGTGTGATATTGTAAAAACCAAACTTTCCTTTATTACTAAAAAGATACACTCACATGTTTGCAGGAATCTTAAGCAAACTTCAAATGCAGCAAATGCCGATAAACCACGCTTCCCATAACAAAGATGTCCTTCCAGCGTCTGCACATGCGCAGAGATGTGTGTACGTGGCTCCACCCTACGCGTTTTGTCACATCTGACGTCATCAGGGGCACTTTTCATAAATATATGACATAGAGCAGTGCTCCACCTCAAAATTAACAACTCCAACAAACATACAACTGTAATAAAAATTAGCACATGAATGTCCACTGTGAAAAATAATGTTGCAAGTATCCTCTTGTGAATAAACAATTTCAATCCATGCTTCACCACAACCTGAAGGGCTCCACCACCAATAGTAATGCTTGTCACCTGGGAAGTGGCCCCATATACTGTAAACAGAAAACACTCTTTAAATCACAGCCATTGATGCACCCATCCATCCACAGCTCTAAAAGGTACTGTTGAGGTAGGTTCTCTTGGCAACTTCGGTGGGTCCCCGCTAAATAGCCATCCTCTTCATACATCACATAAAGGAAAAAGAGGGAGCCTCCAACTGCAATAGAGATAGGATAGATAAACACCAAATAGTGTGTCCCATAACAACACCACAGCAGAACCACCTGATCTGAGGACGGACGGTTTCCTCTTCCCCACTGACTTACCTACCTCCACTGAAGTTACTTTTTTAGTCCCAAGTCCTCCCACAACCAACTCCCGAAAAAGAAAACTCACGGGAGAGGTTGTAGGGGAGGACGCTCCAAAAACAACATCACAAAACCAAAAATACCGGAAACTGTAAAAATCTTCAACCTGTCCACATATCCACTCAATGAGGCGGATGAGTCCCTGTTAAGCAAGGGACTCAATTTTGCCCCTACATGCAAGCCTAATTCCTTTCAACTTTTCAAAGACCTGAACAGATACATCCGCAACCTCACCCTAAAACGGTACTTCATTATGAAAGAGGCCAAAAATCCCACTGATAACACTGTAAGCCCTGACCCAGCTATAGATGTGTCTGTCGTTTCTGATGAACTGGACATTAGTCTATACCCTATGACTGACCCATCCTCCCCTCCCCCTTCCCTCCCTCCCCTAGATGATGATGCACTCGCCCTATTAACCCAACATCTGGAAACCTCTCCGCCTATCAAACATACACATTTTAAACCCAAATCCACTTTCTTCCCAGCCCATGCCAAAGGCCCTCACTTAGAGGCGTTCTACAGGGTAGTATACGCTGACCTCCTCCAGATGTGCCAATCTACTTCACGTACACACCGGTACCACCATAATCTTACGTCCAAAGAAAAACTATCCATGGACCACCTTATGCAAAATTCAGACATTATCATCAAACCGGCTGACAAAGGAGGCAGTATAGTGATTCTAAACCGAGCAAACTACATCACTGAGGCCAACAGATTACTATCAGACACCTCCACATATAAAAAACTTCGTAGAGACCCTACCCTAGAGTATGCAACAGAACTAGATACCTTAGTGAAATCGGCCCAAAAAGAAGGCCTACTCACAAAATCTGAAGTTGCTTTTCTCTGTAAAGACTTCTACCAAACTCCATATTTCTACCATCTGCCCAATCCCAGAGATGCTTCAAAAAATATACACCTCCACAGACTATCATT